>JAHLJT010000631.1:243381131-243418004 GCA_031308135.1 Acheta domesticus
GATGAATATTATTCGCCCGACCGCATTACGATTTTTGCTATATAATGCGTAAGCTCTACACTGTGCAGCAAAAGAAAGTATAAAATGATAACAAGAACATTCGGAATAGCATTGTAATGAAATTTTTCAAATTAATTAAAAAACAGTAATTGCAGATTGTCGCATAAATGAGAAAGTTCTACCTACAAATATTTGTATTGAACCTCAGACAAAAAATTAATTCCTTATATTCTCTCTATTAATTTCTTTTTAAGTACGCATTATTTTTCATTTACGATTTACTTTTTGTGTGGTGGATGATATTGTGTGTGATTTGTTAGGGTCTTAGGGCACTCAGTTCATTGGTTTCTATTATTGTTTGTACAATGATTTTTTGTAAATCAAAGTACTGCTAAAGTACAATCAAATTCTAACAATTCCCACCCAAAATAAAACCAACTACAGTATGTTTAAGCAGCCAAATTCAATTATGTATGTCCTGAACATCTACTAAATTAATATGTTAGTTTTGAATATTCGGTACACAGCTCACAATCCATAGTGGAAATTCACGTAATGAGAAACGCCAGAGAAACAAAATTTTTATCGACTATTCTAGTTGCCCAAAATTGAAAGTGATTTTTTTTTGTTTTTTTTAAACAATATCGCACTTCATATTCATGGAATTGCATTTCGAAGACACAGATCATTGGTTGCTGGTTTTTGTCACAAAAGAAACTGAGAAAAATATTTTGTTCGAAACAAGTTACGAGAGTTTTGCATATTAAATCATGTGAACGCTTAGCGATTATGACACTGGCCCTTGAGCCACAGTCCGCTTGGAGTTGCTTCCTCCTTGTGCAAGCCGCCCCACTGAGAGGCCGCGACCAGTCTTACCAATCTAAGTATCTTTTGACGTGACATATTAAACGTTAATATTTATTAAATGTGTACAGCCCAATCACCAACAGAAAACACAATTTTCAGATTAGAATAAAGAACAGGAATCCAACACAAATATTATAAATTTTTATGTATTTTTGTTTTCCTAACATGACAAAGTACAACCTTGAATGTTGGTAGTTCTCATTGAATTTTTGTATAAAACCGAGTATCGTCAACGAGTCGTCACTGGTCAGCGAAGACTTAGAAGCTACTGTCTGCGAGGTGCACTTGGCTGATTCTGTAGCTGAATCTCTTTTATTGGTTTAAGTTCCATCTCTTCGAAAAGGTAAAATACTGCTCTTTTTTGTATTTTATAATATCCATGTTCTGGTTTTGTCGTGGATGACTTTCCTTATTGCAACTTCAGGATATCTTGAGATATTCGACTACTTTTATCAAGATCTAAGATAGTACTATAAACACTGCGTGTAAATAATTAAAAAAGTCATCGTCGACGTACAACTTCAACATGAAAAGTAGACATTTTTTTCTAATGCAATCTGTTAGTCAAAAAGTTTCTTTCACTACAGTCACGTACAAGTTTTTATATTAATAGTTTTTGCGTATTTTTTCATGAAATTAAGACAATTTTTAAAACTAATTTTTTACAAAGCATTCATTTTTTAAATACGTATATTTCGAATGGAGCAAAATTCCCTCATAAAATTTACTCAGGTCCTATTTTCATTAACTCTCAGTTTTCTGGAAAACTGCATATTCTTAAAAGATTTTGGCGTCTTCCTACATCAATATTGAAGCTAGAGGTGTTTTTCTTAACAACATGTGTTCTTTTAATTAGATGTTGAAATAACGTACTACAAAATGTTTTGAAAATTTGAGTAGTTTTTGTCTTAATTTGGAGGGAAATGGTCACGTCTTTTAAAAGTTACTTTAAACAATTATCAAATATCCAAATGTTTTCTTAATTTTCTGGCCAGGCCGTGTACGATATGCATTGAAACCTTTGAATTTTTGTAAATCGCGCATGTTAAACTTTCTTCTTTTTAAAGCATAAATAGTTTAACATTGTTTTAAAGGTGGTTGTGCCGACACAGACGATGTTTGCGAATTCGACGGTTAACGTTTCAGGCTTTTACGTATTGCCAAATTTGTGGCTTCAAACGCGATCGAAGACGTGGATTTTTAAAGGCGAAAAATCCTTCGTACGTCTCTCTTTAAAGGGGAAGTAAATCCGTCTGAACTATGTGGTAGATGTACTGCTATAAAAGATCTTCAAGCCTAAATGAAGCCTCTGAGCTAACTTTAAAATCGCTAATTTCGTCGCGTGAGTGATACCTTATTTTTCTCCGCTAGATGGTGAAAGGAGCGTAGCGAAATTTGCGAGAGCCAGAGGGTCTGAGCAGTGCCTCATAAAATAAGGCATCATTGAATGGAATTGTAGTAGTGGTTATGCTAACTGCTTGCTCGTCAACACCGACTTCGAATTCCAGCGTGCTCAAAGATTTTTGTGAGTTGCAAGTGCAGTTTGATGATGCATTCGCGTTTTTTGATGAGTGTTTCCACTACACTTCTGAATTGGTATCAAATGTTCAGGATGACAGACAGCAACGGTGATTATAATGCAAATGGCAGAGTAACGCGGGCAGAAGAGGGGTCGGCCGAGGCACGGGGCGCGAGGTATGAAAAGGAGCTGGGTGGATTTAGACAGTTTTGGTGTAAGGCAAAGTAAGCCCGGGGACATGATAGACAGAAAAACATTCCTTTTCCTTTTTTTGAATAGATCAATATGACACATAAATACCCGAGCAAGTAATATTTAGTTCTGTTTCAACATCCTGTGCGATTTAATCGCTTGTGTTTTCACTAATATGTGCAATTCTTACTTTCTGTTTGTGAATTCATAATTATGTAAAGCAAGCTATTTAACTCAACGCACCTCTCTTTTATAAATAAAAACCTTCACTGCTATTTTTTCAGATGAACAAGGATCAGCGAGACAATAGAGCGAACCAGCTCAATCCTAATCATGAAATAAGTGGAAAAGGTATGAGGGTTGCTTTTTATTTCGTCGATAATTATCTTCGATTTCGGCTTGTTGGTTGAAAATTTACTCTCACATGTTCTTTATTTTGCAGGACATTCTCATGGATATCGCGGGCAAGGGTCAAAAGCGGACCTTGATAACCACGCCAATCAATAAATCCAAACACGAGCGGTTTGCAAGAAAAAAGTAATCTTTTTAAATTCAGCACTACTCAGAGTTTGTATTTCTACAAAATGTAAATCGGATTGACGATTAAAACTTCTGAGGTGCTTTATTTTCATGTACTGAAAAAATATTGTATTTTTCGGCATGTTCAGACATTAAATGATTTAACGATAAAATTTCATTCGTAGTTATTGATTGTTGTCTATATTTTATCAATCCTTACTGCTTTGCAGTCATTACAAAACCTATCATCTTATAGCACTGAATCACGTGGTAGTGAATTAGCAGGTGGCTGGTATGAAAAATGAATAAGGAATTTGCGTACGGGATTTGCCTCTTCAGTCTTTCTTTCACAATTAATGATCCTCTCTATAAAAATCTGTCGATGAATATTTACATTATTAACTAAGGTTTGTAAAGTGTAGGAATGAGTTACTAGTTAACAACTTCAAGTGAACTGTCTCTTAAATGTAAGAATAGATTTGTTGTGGATATGCCGTGGATGCTGCATAACTGTTTCAGTTAGAAACTGTACTGATTATCAGAATTACAATGATAAGTAATGTATGTACGATACCATTAGTTAATATATAGACAATAGTAGGAAATACATTGTAAAAATAAATAGTCACATTGTAAAAATAAATAGTAATAAATAGTCATATGGTTGAATTTTAAAAATGCTAAATATGCCTCTAACAAGTAACGTACTTCAACGTCTGAGTTATTGAACCTATCTCGATCAGGTTCTTGGTCCAGTTTCCCTGATATATTGTACTGATGCTGAGATGTCCCCTTCTTCTATCTCTGAACATGAATGTAGTTTCATGATGACGTTTTGTTGAGCTTTTCGCTTGTTAGTTGTACGTGTGAAATCGGGGGTGTGGGTTGTATCGTTAACAAAATTAAAATAACATCTCTAGTTGATTTACCTATCCACAAAGGTTTTCTGCAACTCGAGAGGAAGAAGTTTAGTTTTTCAAATGTTATTAACCATGCTTTGTTGGTACTTTAATCATTTTCATATGTATACTATATGTGTGTAAAAGGCGGAGAAGGGATTATGGAGCTTAACACAACGTGCACAGATAATACTTCCCCGTATGACGCATACAATTACTTTCTCGAAAACTACTTAGGAAAAAAAGAGAAAGTATTGTTACGCCGGGAAGGGGGGGAGAACTCCAACTTCTTGGTGACAGAAAAACTCTTCTTGCCGGGTCCTGGTGACAAAATTTGTATAATAACTCATTGCTACACGTATTAAATCACTTTTTCTAACAGGCTGTAAAGTCATAATCCACGTTTGGTGGATGCGAATAAGCGATTGACAGCAAAACAACCTCTCTGAATCCGGCTAGACACCATAGTGGAGCACAACGAAACACACACTAACATTTATATAGTCTACTAATTAACTAGTTCAGGGCCGCTCAACCCATTTGCTCCGAGGAGGAACGGCCGGTTGCTCTCTTCTCTTTCGCTGCAGAAAGAGCAAATGACGTCATCAAATATCGATCGGCGGCATGTGGCACGTGGGTCGCGTCGTATTTCTACGGGGTATTTTCCGTTGTTCGGAATGAAAAAATCTCACAGCTCTGAGAAAAGATATTACGACAGAAAAAACAGTAAGATACTTTTGTAACATTAATTGGAACAGTTACTAGATATAAACGTATTAGTGTAATTTGGAAATTAAAAAGATAATTTTGCAATGCAGCATGGAAAGAAAGGTATCTTTTTGCAGATTGCGCCGGCAATGCCAATTTTAGTTGCAAAAAAAGTGCTCAATAACATAAATTTAATAGCGGTGACATTACACAGTTTATCATGCTGCTGAATATGAAAAGTATTATAAAGGTTGCACAAAAAATGTGATTAAATAAACTAGTAATAAAAATACTAAAAGTAAAGGAAATTAAAATTAAAAAATGAAGTTGATTGCAAAATGAAATATTCTTATTACACCTTTTAAGTGTTTTTTTCTCGCAATATACTTTCTATATTTGGAAGAGATGACACGGTGCTATTGAGCCGTAACATGCATTTCAGATTGTGATCTGTAATTGTACTTCGCATTCGAGATTTACAAATTTTCAAAGAAGCAAAAATTGCTCACAATTGTATGTTGATCCAAACGTACTTAACAATCGAGCAGCATTACGATGCGGTTTTGGAAAACGGTTTTTTGGGAAGTTCTTTTCCTAAACGCTCACGTTGTAGTATCGGTATGCAATAAATTTAACTCTTTTGTATTGTGTTATTTTACTGCCAAAACAACACAAGAACATCAAAATTTACTTCTAGTGAGGCATTGTTTTTCATAACACTGAAAACTTCCTTTTGTTCTTCTTCAGCGTACTTGTCATTTTCATCAGCATGATTAAATGTATAATGTCTTTGCAAATTAAACTTCTTCACGTGATTGAACCCTTCATGTAAACTAAACATTTGGCATAGCTGCCGTAGTCGGCGAAAAGATACTGTTCTTCACATACTGCATTAGAAATTGTCGGTGTAGATGCTCTGGTCTGTGAAGTGCTCGCGTCGACTTCCATGTTTCCGCGACTGGAGTTACCGGACACTGTGACAGTGGTTATCGCAAGGCGCGCAACGCTCGCGCTCCGGTGTCCGCTCTCGCCAGAAACTACGGCTCCGCGCTGCCGATTTGCTCTGCTTGAGCGGCCCTGAACTAGTTGAACTCATTAAATAGTTTAATGTGGCATCACCGCTGTAAACTCGTTTAAAAGTATTTTTGTGTGTGTATATGTCTAAATGTCTCGCATGGCTTTGTTCACATACGTTCATAAAGATCTGACCTTGGACTTTCCAATATTTCGTGGTAGCTGATAATGTTATGCTCCCGTTGAAACATTCCAACATCCAATGGCCTTGTATATTACCTCCAAAGTGCATATGAACCAGTAATATTGCAAATTCAACATTGTAATTGCAGCAAAAATGCTTGCCGTTATGGATGATGTGAATAGTTAGAATGTAGCATAGCTACATTTCGTACGCTCTTTTGCTAATATCCATAATGCTACTTATTATAGAAAGATCAACTATACGCCGTTCTTCAGTGTTATTCTCTAATAAGATCATTCTCAATTAGTTCCGAAAATTTTGTCGCAAAATCTTGTACAACCACAATTGATTCTCTCGCGGATTAGCTTAACACATCCAATATTTGCCCCCTAATGTTTTAATACAATATTAAGCGACAGTATTCGGTATTCTAACTAATAAATGCTTCATGACGTAAATGAGCTCTATCACACACAATAGGAATGAAAAAATACAATGGCAAAAAAATGGAACATTTCCTGAAAGAAATGCATACATGTGCAAATACACTTATACATTCTATTTACAAAAATAACACAGGCAACGAGGACATGTTATATACAACCTTTTCCTACTTTGAGAGTAATAACAATTTGAATATTGTAACAGTATTTCGTTTAATCAGGCCCCACGTTGGGCTGCCACTGTAACAGTATTTACGTTTGATCTGCCCCCACGTTGTGGCGACACTGTAACCTTAATGCCAAAAGACCTCTTACTTATGGACGTCACTATAACCCAGTGCTTCCAAAATCTCTATTACAAATTTTGCAATAACACCTTCAAGTGCTGACTCCTTCACACGTGTACTTTCGCCCCAAAATATGACGTTACGAACATTTATAACAAGCGGGTCGTGGCCGGTTCCATACGGAAAACCCATAAACTGTAATTCAACGTTGCAGGACAGCCAGGTTCCTAACTACAAAACAATGAAACACATATGTGTGAGAGAGCAAAACTCGGTGGGCAGTCTTGCCTTCCGACATTTAATTTATTGAAAAATATTAATCCCGCTTTGAACCACGTATGGTGGTACATTCAACAACTCATCATCAGCATGTAGTACACAAAAAAATAATAACACACAGAAATCACAACAACCTGTAAACACACAAAATACAAACACTCAAAACACATAAATAATAATAACCATCCTTTTTACTAGGAAGTCCTTTCTCTATTAAATAGGTACTTACTTTCTCAAGTTCGCCTTAATATCTTTATATTCTATCATAACCAATGAAATTTTGCCTTTTGTTTAGACATTATGTACGACATTTAAAAGATCTTTGATTTACTGCAAAATTTAACATCTGAAGAATTCTATAGGTGTCCATTACTAATTATTACTGACACTATTGGTCTTGCACAACCTTTATACTGAAAACAATAAAACCCTGTGCACTTCCCATGTTTTCGTTGGCATCTGCTTGAGGTTTTGAGGTAACACCATGCCTTCTGGGCTCCGAATCGTCTTCACACGCTCCCCGTAGACGCTGATCTGCCCGCGAACAACTATTCAGTGTCTTCGCGCTCTATCGACTTCAAAATTCACTATTTCTTTCACAGTCCAAATTTCTAAACACAAAATGTTTTCAACGCAAAAAGATCAATATTGTTTCTATTGCACTTTCCTTTGCGAATAATTGTTGGCACATTCCTTTCGAATTCAAAGTTTTTTTTCTAAACGAAATGTTTTCAACACATCACCACATGTGCCTCGCCCGACAGCTAATGACTGACTTCAACAATATTAATATTGTTCCTAATTCACGTTCATCTAGCGAAAAATTACTAACACTTTCTTATATGACTTAAAGTTTTTCTAAACGAAAATGTTTTCAACGCAACCCCAAATGTGTCTCGCACCAAAGCTGACTCACGAATGAATACATATTTCCTCCTTTTTCATTGTCGTTGCCTCGCTATCTCAATTCTTTCAAAACAAACAACGGCCGCCGCCATTCTTGTTCAAGTACTGTTACTAAGAAATTTTTCCATTTCCACTATTTTTGGTGGATAACTCTGCCACAATGTTCAAAATTTCCCATTTGGTCTCAACGTCTCGGGTTTACTTCCAAAACGTGCATTTTCGACCCCCATTACGCCGAAAAATGCCGATTTTCACATCATGTATCGTGCACTTCAACTTCAACTGTTTCTGCATTGTCACCTTACATAATGAAATTATTAAAATTAAAAGTATCTGATCCTCCACCAGTCTTATATGGTTTCACTAATTTACCGCAACTGAACTACATCGACATATAATACTTGTTTCGGCGTAAGTCACGGGTTTCATTTTAACATCTTAAAAAATGTTAATTTCTCGCATATGAAGTTAAAGCTCTTTCATCCATTTTCTTGAAAATGTAATAATAGCGCAACCCGTGGTTCAATTTTAATGAAACCCACAATGAAATTCTTCTTAAATTGTTATCTATTAATCATTGTCTAATCATGTCTATTTGTGCGCACTTTCAATAAACTAAAATATTATTTCTGCGCGACGCGGCTTTCTTCTGTTTTTTCTATACCCTGTTCATGCATATCGTTGCCGGTTTGCTATAGTCCGTTCAAGCTAATTTTCTTTAAAACATACGCTAAAACTCGTCGGGATTCTTACTATCATCCCCGTAATGATCCTGAATCATTACAATATCTAATGAATAAACCTTTAATCTAATTGACACTTATGATGTTTATTATAACTCTGTTATCTTTTAACAATTAGTTCTGTCGTGTTTCACTCACTGAAATTAAAATCAATACTTTCTAAAATCTAGAATTCATTCTTTGAATTACATTCTAAAAATAGTATTAAATTTATATATCTTTAATCGGTTTTAATGGCCATTTAATTCTATAGAATTTCGTTCTAGAATATTACAGAGAATTACAATTAGAATTTATCTATATTGTAATACGACAGTGAATGCTTAAAAATTCACTTGATATTAAAAATCTCGATCCTAGGTTACCAGACGTAACGAAATGATCTGTTTTCCTAGCACCACTACACTACCAAATTGGCTTCTGATTCTCTATTGGGGGGACACATGACGATACAGTTCTCAGCGGAACATTAGGACTCACAAATACCACTAGCCGGTCGCATCCGCGCGTGGTGTTGCAAAGCGCTGCCGTCTCTCGTCGCTCAAGGTTAGCGCCTGCGATCGAGTGTCGCGCCTCTGGACACATTCCAATACGAAATCAGCCTCTTCCGATGTGCGCCATCCAAAATTGTAATTCAATTGCGAAAACAAACAAAAACGAGTGGTGCTACAGAATGGCACAGACATTCTCGTATTAGTTTTCTATTTCCTTTGGTCTTGCCTAGCTATTCGGACTTGCCACCTAGTCTTGCCAGCTGCCATCTATCGAAGCCCAAAGTGCACTTCATTGACATTTTGTTAATTTCTCGGTTTTCTAATAGTAGAAGAGAAATATTGTGTTAAGGATATTAAAAAACAGTAAACCTCGTCCTATATAGCAATTTTCTTTGAAAAATTTGGAGTTGTTTTTTAGAAAATGGAGTTAGTTATTCTGCCAAAAATTCGCCGTTTTTTTCGCGTATCATTACAAAACTTCCTCTCTACCGCGGTAGAGGCAGCAGGAAAGTATAAACAATAATTGTATGTTTGGTGGTTGGTGCAATAGAGTTCTAAAGGCTTTCAACCTACGATAAAATACAAAATGGATCGCAAAATGCGAAATGACGCATAAAGTCTGAAATGGTCGCGAATTTGCGATGTAATTACTAATTTGAATTTCATGGTTTGCTTCGTGTTCGGACACTAGGGAAGCGACATTGACAACAACACATCGATGTGTGAAAACATGTAATTTGACAGTGACCAACTGTAGAAGCCGATTCAGTCAATATGGTTTGTTACTGAACGAAGAAATAGATTAAAGGGTGCCAACATTTGATATATACTCTCAGTTAATTTCTCACTAATTGTGTTACATATTGATAATAGTATTTTACACAAATTGATTTCATTAACAACTAGTGGTGCTACAACAGCACATACTTTCCCGCGTTCTTGTAAACAGCTATGTAGTATTGAAATATTGCACTTTTTGCGCTACTAACATCTTAGCCATTATTTGAAAACGTCCAATTCAATCAAGAAGCAAACAACTCTATTTCCATCGCAGTAACATAAATTTGACAATTATAACTCCTTTTCATACAGCTACATCAAGTCACAACAATGACACTTAATTCACAGAAATTCGCGAGCACGAAACGGAATTCCATTGTTGCGTTCCCTGCACTATCTATATTATTTAAGAACTATTAATTTTTATTTCAAATATTTCAAAATATATATTTCTAAAAGATTATGCGTAAATGTATAACAAAAGTTCGAATGTAAGAAACGAACAAAGAAATAATATACGAAATTGCAAATTCTAATTTACGACGCATCCAGCTCTCTGAAGCTCAGTAAAATTGCAGCGGGCTTTTATGTTTGTCACGGAATTATAGAAAAACTATTCATATTTTCAAAAAATTAAGCAGGACCTTATTTGAAGATGTAGTTTTGATAAATACATTTAATTGAGAAAAATGTATTTTTACACTTGTAGTTGTAAGAAGACGCCGAAAACGAAGCATAATGAATTCCGAGCGGGTTATTATGTTTGTCCGGAAATTATAGAAAAACTACTCATATTTTCAAAAAAAATCAACATGCCTTTATTTGAAGATGTTTTATGAGCATATTTCATTCATAAAAACAATTGTATCTTCGCAACTGTACTTGTACAAAGACGCCGATTTTTTTTTTTTTTTTTGTTGCAAAATAACGAACATGAAACCTGCACCATTCTCTTAAGTTTCCTTCACGGTATCTCAGGTCCCAACGTAATCCAAAAACGTTGTGCGGTTTTTAAGAAAAAACTATTCAAAGAAAATAAAAAAATTGTCTGTTTGAAACAAATTTTCGCAAAAAAAACTTATGTTTTTGAAAAATTCAACATGACCTTATATGAAGACCTGCTTTTTATGAACACGTTTAATTAAGAAAAAATATATCTTCATAATTGTAGTTGCTGGAAGATGCCGAAAAACTTTTCAATTTTCGAAAAATCAGAGTTTTCAACAAATACGAGACCTACGCCATTCTCTTAAATGACCTTCCAACAACAGACTAACCAACAACAAAATTTAGCCTAAATTGTTGGCACCATTTTTTTTCAAAATGTCCCAGGGGTTTCATGTAAAGTACCCCCCAAAATTAAAATATCGGTTTCAAATTCACGGGGCCACGAGATCAGTCAGATCGATCGGGGAGTACCAATTTTGAAGAAAATCGGCTGAACGATTTAGTCGCTAGCGTTTTTCACAGAGAGATGTTTTACTTTCAATTGGTTTTTAGGTATCAAGGACCCACAAAACAGGGATGCTGATTGCACCACGTGTTAGGAGATTTTTATTCTTAATTTAGCAACTGGATTTATCCACTTTCTCGTTACCAGGGCTCTGGAATCCGTCTTTTTTTTCGCGCAGCATTACATAACTTTCCCTATATTACTTATATACTCCGTATATAGTATACGTACCCATACGGGAAAGTAAAATACACCATGTTTTAAAATAATGCTGTGTTGTTTTAATAAGTGTTTAGAATTGCAAGGCATTTATTTTCCTCTCCTTTAAATACTGTTATTCACAAGACGGTAGTTCTTTACAAAACAGGAATAATTTTTATGGATTTAAATTACTTCTTTAAATATTTGTTGACGTTCACAAATGGCGAAATATTAAATTATATTCCTTCATTTCTTGATTTTAAGGGGAAAATGTAAAAAGAATGAAAATAATTTGTATCTCAAAGTGACCTCTCTTAATAATAATTTTTGCAACTAATGCTATAAATTTTATATCTTAATTTTTATAATTGCTTTCAAAATGCGATTTTTTTAATTTTCAAGGGCAACATTCTTCTATCACTAATCATCACCACTTGTTCACTTGAGCCATTGCGATGTAAAGTTAGCTCCGCCACTCTCCCTTTGTAAAAAAAATTAAATAATAAAATTCGGATGTGTGCCAAAAGCTGAAATCTTTGGAAGTCTTTCAGCATAATGTGGGCGCAAAACTTTTCCTTGGCGAAGTGTTTACCAATGTTCTGAACCTTTCAAAAGCTGTCAAACAAGCCTGCTGGATAAGAAAAGAGTGAGACGTACATCCTCGACCACTACTGATCGTTAAAAAGAAAAATAATGTTTATTTAAAAAAAAACTATATATAATGAATTAGTTTATATTTGTATTGTATACATTTAAAAAAAAAATATTTAATATGCCTGTAACAAGTAATGTACTTCAGCTTCTGGGTCAATGACCCCCTCTCGATCAGGTACTTGTCTAGTTTCCCTGATCCATTGAGCAAATGCTGAGATGACCTCTTGTTTTGCTTCTGGACGTAAATGTAGCTTCACTGTGCGCACGTTTTGTTGAGCACTCCTTTTGCTTGTAGTGGTAGGAGAAGAACTGATGTTACTACTATTTTGCTTTTCTATGCAAAACTATTTTGTTAGCAATGCAGAAAAATTAAATCAATTTCAACGGTTTAATTAAAAATTAAACCGTTGAAATTGATTTTCTATAACTCGGGAACAAAAATGTTTCTAATTTCTATTTTTCTAAATTCTTTTTATAGTTTTTTCAAATGTTGTTAATTTCGCTTTTTTATTGTGGGCCTCAAGAAAATGTGCGCATATAATCTCTTCCCCCACATGTCATATATAATTTTTATTGTTTTTTGACCAAATAAATAAATACTGCTTGAGCCAGTTCGTGCCCTCATACTGAATTGCAGACGAACGACTATTGATGAAGTGGCAAGCCTTACGCACGCTAGTCAGGTTCTGCAAATAAGAACGCGAAGATGGATCGTCGAAAGATAGTTGAACGACAACGCGCGTGCACCCAAGCTCTTCTGAATCTGTATTTGGTGGTTACAGAGCATTCCGGATACTGTTCCCATCATATCACCAGTGTCGAAGCGTCAGGGTAGGCACAGTAAGCTGAGCTATCCCACAGAATTGTGAAGAAGAAATATCTCCTTCCTAAAATATAAAATTGTACATTCATGTCGCTTCTTAGCCTATTAATGCCGTACGTATGCGCGCCAAGTTATTTTTCTATTCTTATGCATATTCCACGCGATGTGTCTTTTCGCCACCCGAGAGGTGGCGAAGCCTGGGAAAGGCTGAGTCCCTTCAGCTTAACACGTTATGATGTCACAAGATGAGGGACGGGGCGCGGGGAAGTGAGCGCGCATGCGCGGTGAGTGGGCTGCCTCTGTGACACGCGCAGAGATTAGGCCGGCCTTACGACTGTACAAGTACTTGAAACTCTTGTCGGTAGGCGCTGTCTACACTACAAGCTTGTGTGGTACTTCCGGGAATGTCCGCTAAAGGTCATTGAGCAATTTCTAATCGCTACAAACATCCCGAGTTAAACATTCATTTACTTCGAATTTCAGTATTTGAATACATCTTTTCCTAATTAATTAAGTACAATATTGAGAATGGTCACATTCTTCTTCCACATTATTTAACTTTGTGGTAATTTTTAATAAAACACGATAATTTAGAAAATACGCATTTTAAGTATGTGTATTATTATTATATTACATTTGTATTCTTCTGATCTTTAGCTTCGTAATATTCGATATTTCACAAATTAAGTATGTGTGCTTACAAAATGTTCGAGACTGAGCTTATCCAAAAATTAACCTTATGCTTCGCCACTGCATATCACTTCTAATTATTATCTGTTTTTGACTACTTAATGATGTCTTAAGAGACCGAAGATTTGTCTCCGACTTATAGGTTACGAATCGTTGCATAAATGGCTTGCTGCTCAATCGAAAACCGTTTATTCGGAGGATATCGAGACGCTTGAGCTACGATGAGTCACGAACATTTGAAAAGTATGGTCATTAGGTTGAAAATGATCTTATTGTAAATGTTGTACCGTTGTTTTAATCAATTATAAACAAAGAGTGCAGACACATTGACGTCATATATAGACAGGATTAACGGGATGGGGGAAGGGGCACAAGGAAGTAAATATTTTCCAGAATTCATTGTCGTGGAATTCGGAAGTGAATGGCTTCTAAACTCAGGTAGGCGTAATTTGCATTCGAATACCTTACGAAGAACAAATGATTCATTGTGTTTGAATTGTACGCAGCATTTTTAGGTTCCTCTTAACTTGAGTCAGTGAATACAATTTTTATAGTATGAACTCTATTACTCATCTCTAAGGTTTGTTTTGGATGCTTCGAGTGTCTCATCCGACCACATTACATCCGACTGTCGAAACGCGAAATGCAAACCACGGAGATGAGCAATAAATAACGTTCAGACCCTAATCGTACTGATTGTCTCAAATCAAGAGAAACCTTAACACAGCTCCACGAATGAGACCATCATAAATCTGCATAACTTCTGGCATCGAAAGGGATCGAGCCTTTCTGGAACATCGCCGCGTCACAAGCAGAGCTATAGACCGCAAAAACCACCTCCCGAAGAGGCCGGCGGATAAAGCGTGCGTAAACACGGGGCCGAGGGTCGCGATCGTCGGTGGTAATGACGCGTCAATCTCGCCGCGGCGGCGCGCGGTGATAAATGCGGGCGGCGCCGCGCATCGCCCCGCCTGTCACCGCCGCGGCACAATCCGAAGGCGAGGCGATCCACCTGCGGCCGCACAAAGGACGACTGAGGCGCCGCGCCACATTGCGATCGCACCGCCGCTGCCCCCTTCCCCCCCCCCGCCGCCGCGCACCATCAATCTTGCGCGCCCCCTCCCCCCCACTCGTCGCACAACAAACGCGCATCGCCCCCGTTGCGTCGCGAAACGGTGGCCGCCGGGCGGAGGCGCCTTCCGCTGCCGTGAACGACCTCCCAGCTCCCTCCCCTCACCCCTCCCCTCCCCGCCCTCCGACCCACGGACAAATACTGTGCTCGGCGCTCGCCTCAAAACACCCACCCACAGGTTCATTACTAGCGGTTTCGACGACTCAGAATGACGAAACTTAAAGGGCAAGTTTTGCTCCTAATTATCTCAACCACTATGATCCGATTAAAATAAGTTGGTGATTGACAATTGCGAATTTGCGACGTTGACAATTTGCGTACCACTGAGCACCTGCTCCCGGGACACGAAAGTAAACACTTGAAAATACTTCTAACAAGTCGTATACTCATGTTGTATGAAGTTACAGCTTCAGAAGCACAACTGTCAATCACCAACTTATTTTAATCGGCCCATAAATAAGAGAAAAGATACAGTAAACGCCCATTCACAATGCAGGCGTAAACATAAGCAAAACGCACAGACATCAACTTTAACATAGTGATACACCGGAGTATTCACAATGTCCAACATAAGCGTAAGCAAAGATTTTCTATTTTCTGTGGGTCATTCTGGTTACTATTGGTTGCATGTGAGAATCTACATTTCATAAATATATTATATACACACATTGACATGCATAAACATGGACGTATGAGCTGTGGCACAACAGCTCTTTACGAGACAAAGCCTGCGGCGGCATCTCGGCCTTGCGGCCATGGGCTTGGTTAGGTTAGCTTAGGTTAGGTTAGGTATTTTAATTTCAATAAAAATTAAAGCTAGATGATACTACTATGAATACTACGGTAGATTTTAAGAACAGGGTTCGGCTCCTATTGACGCGCACGATTCGGTTCCGAACGAGTCACTCGCGGCGCCGCCACAGTGTGCACACGGCCACGTGGCCAATGCATTTTCGTGTGGAATCGTGACGCTACGCTACCCGTGTCCAAGTTGAGGACGAGGCTCGGGCCTTCGGCCCTCGCGTTAACATAAAACATCCTTGAGTCTGTCCAACGCATAATTACCAACGCATTTTATGCATTTAACATTATGCATGCAACGCATTTTATGCATTTAACCATTGTAATTCTACATTACACATTCGCACCACACCGCACACCGCACAATGCACAATGCAAGCAGTGCTTCCTAAGTGATTCGTTCTCGTGGTCCGCGCGAGTGAACCATGCGCAAGTGAACCGTGCGCCGTGAGCCGAACCCTGTCCTTAAAATCAGCCAATACTACAACAAAACTTAACTACTAAAATATCGTACGCTACAAAACAACTCAGAAAACCGCCGAAAATCAACCAAGCAATTTGGGAAACCAGTCTTTTGTCCAATCTATCGACTTCGGTCCTATTTCGATACTCGATTTTGAGTTAAAAATACTGTGATAGGTTCATTTCTTATTTCTTACAAAAAGAATAAGCACAGAAGCTTGCAAGCTTTTATCTTAACATCTTACGTGTTATGCTTATACGAAGGTATTGTGAATGAGTCCTCTTATGGACGTAATCTTAGTTGTTGAACTGGAGCTGATGAACATAAACTATTGTTATAAGGAATAAACGATTTTTTACTGTCGGATAATTGGCCTGCATTTCTAACTATATAGATTTATCATTTAAAAATAAACTTCAACAGCTGGAAGGAGCTTTTATTTTGTTTCAATGAATTTCATTCACTAGGAGAACCAAACAAAAAGAAACAATCTTCATCTGTATCCAAAGTTATCTTCACCGTATTTAAAGTAATTTTTTTTAAATACACCCACTTTATGTATTTCAATACATCTCTAAAATACATTACCAAAAAAAACTGAAAATACAGTTTTTCAAATACAAAATGTATTTAAAATACATATTTCAAATACAAGTATTTAAATATTGCTCAGCCCTGTGTACAGCCCTAATTTTTAGAAAGTATGGACTGGAACACTTGCTTTTCTAGATACTAAAATTAGTCGTTAATTATGGGTAGGGTTTCATAATTTTTTTAGCTTTTAAGTTTTCGTGTGTATTAGATCAAAAGGACCTATGGTACAAGTTTCTCTTTGTACAGTCCCGATGTAAGAAAATAAGGGCTAGTGCTTTTTTTATAGCCTAAAATTAACCTTTAATTTTTTATAGCGTTTCATATTTGTCTGAGGCTTTGAATTTTCGTGTATTCTAGCCAATAACGTATGGGATGTTTCTATAGTTACGAACTAAGGTCCGATTAAATTAAGAAGGTGATTGACACTTGTGAGTGGAGGGGAGCGACGTTGCCAGGTAGCAAACCACTGAGCACGTGTTACCGGGACACGAAAACAAACCTTCAAAAAATACGTGTAAAAGTGTAAAAAATACGACAAAAGCCTAACCTCAACGCAACTCATCACAACACAGTACACATTGCGCGCGCAGCACAGGCAGAAACGCGGGCGGCGCGGCGGCAGGAAGTCGCTCTGCGATGCTCAAATGTTCGTGTTCGGCAGTGGCAACTGAGCGACCTGACACGTCACATTTTGTCTCTCTGGTTGGCAGCTGCCATGGAAACGGGAGAGGCGTCCTGACGTCACACAGAACTGTCAATCACCTTCTTAATTTAATCGGACCTTATATGTGATGTTATGAACCGAATATCTGGAGGCTGGAGAAGCGATGTTCAGAGAAGGGCATGCGTGCTCTGATATCTGGGATGGACGGTTTGATGAGATAGATGGTTCGAGATACCCCAAATATTAGCAGCACAACACCATAACAGGATTTCCCGTATTCGAATGAGGTACATCTCACCGGCGACAACTTAGAACGATATGCATCTTTGGAATACAGATTCCGGTGTAGTGGGTAGCTACTGTTAAAGAATCTCAGAGTGGAGGAATCCGCTGATCAATATACAATACTGCCAAAACACGAATTAAGCGGAAGAGTGCTCTATATAAAACCGCAATACACTAATGCAATCGGATGGTCTATGAGGTACCACGTAGGAGACGGCTGGACTATGAGGTACACGTCGGAGATTTATCAGGAAGACAATTTGGTTGGCAGACTACTGATCTTGGCATGACACATACGGGTTTTACTAACCGTCAGCCAGAGAAACCAGGCAGATTCAGTGAACAGGAGCTGATAGACCCCATGGTAGAAATCTGTATTGCTATTAATTTGGTGTATCCTGCACTCTCGTAATTTCGTACTGGAAAAGTTGAAGCCAGTCGAGATTCACGTAGTTTATTCAGGACCGTTTGAAGTTGCCTTTGGGTGAAGCTGTTAGATGCAGAAAAGGTTGCAAATCATCCACAAACACTTATGCCTTTACCAGTCATCGCATGGCCAACTCTATTCCATTTATGGCAATGGCAAATAGAGTGACACTCAGTACCGTCCCTTGGGAAGGCAGTTTTCAAGAAGGCAACTGCTAGACAGGTTATCACCGTCACGAACCTGGAAGAATCTGATCAAGATAAGTTTTTGTACGAAGCTTCATCCGCAAAGCCCAAGAGTGCAGGGTTCCCCCCAGAATACCGAACTTCTAAGTGATGTCGAGTTTCTGTGTCAAAGAGTTCGACTTCAAGTTGTTGCCTCAAGGCGATCAGGTAAGAGATGTCAACGCAACGAGATGGCCCAAGGTTGACCGATGTGTTCTGATCCCCGCAAGGAAAGGGTTGAGCAGATTTCTGCACTGCTGTCCAAACGTTGATTGACCATGGTTTTAGATCAAATGAAGAACATAAGTTTCCGAGTTGAAGTAGATAAGTTCCAGATTAATTCTTTGTAAAGGTACATAAGAGTAACTGTGTGACGGGTGAGACGATGGGGCAGAGAAAAATTGTGCAAAGTTTGTGGCCCGTTAGGGTAGTGCTCCGGCTTTCGGTTGGTATTCGTCGCAGAAACCACGAAAAACTACCGATGAGAGCAGCCCGCAACCAGAAATTCCGCAAAGCGGCTGAATTCGATCTAGCTATGTAGCTAGTGCAGAAAGTCCGCCACCGTAGAGAAGAAAGAGCTACTTCAGGGGCTTTAAAGAAAAGAGACAAAGAAAATGAACATCAATGGACACAAAAAGACTTTGTGGAATGTAATGTTAAAAATATAAAGCCATCTTCTATGTTCAAATAAAGTTCTGTTGTTATTTTAGAGGACGTTTATTTTTCACTTTACTAGCATATATAGCATATTTTCCCATATCTTAATAGATCAAATTCTGACCAAACTGTGGGTGATGGAAAGAAATAGAGTTTAGATGCGAATTCAGCACCAAACAACTATTAAAATCAGCTATTAAGATTTAAAAAGTTTTTTGAAACCTTTTTTTTGTTGGCCTGTGTAATCGTTACATAAAATAATTTTGTAATGATTTCCTAAAAAAGGAAAATGCTTTGCCTCATGAACATTTCCAGGATGCACCCTTGCATTTTCTTGATAGCAAATAAAAACAATAAACAACACATTGTTAATGGTGTTCTTAATAATTTATTTTCATTTGCAGATATAGTTTCAAAATTGTTCAATTTTTACAGTAAAAATTGTTATATCTGTATTATTTGCTATAAGCCAATACCTGTCATTTTTGTTAAGTTATCTAAAAATTAAATTAAGGAAAAGTTATTTCCTTTCATTTAGCACCATTTGTCACAAAATATTATTAATTTCAGATTTACATTATTTACAAAACGTTATTAACTTCCAGATATAGTTACACAATTTTTTACAATTAAAATTAGTATTACATCTTTTAAAAGCCATCAACTGCCACGTTTGTCAATTGTTATCCAAGAATATTAAACAAAAGAAAACTTTATTTCATTTTCTTTTGCATCAATCCTTACAAGAATTAATCATTAATATTTACTTGCTTACATATGGGGAATAGAAATTGAAAGTAAATCTTCAGCGATGATAACATCACAAGTTGTTTGGTCACCTAGAGCACACACAGCTTCATCGCGTAAGATTTTCACATGAGGATTCTGATGATCAAAGATGAAACATTAAAAACATTCTTTTAGACATTACAAAAATAAAGAAATGCATGGAATTCTTAAAATATTGACAACTTGCCTCTGCATCTTCCTTTTCATCCCCTCTAAACCTTTGGCTAAAGTGATACAAAATCAATCTTTTAGCACAGATACTTTGAGCAAAATGCGCAGCCATAGAAGGCGTTGAATGACCATAAGTTATGGCTTTCTCTTTTAAGGCATCTTCCATAGTTGCTTCATGGATCAAAACATCACTGTTCCTGTAAGGATAAAACTTGACTTGACCCATAATTTTTAAAATAAAAACCAACTGTTATATAATCACTAAATAAATTAATAGTGAATACACTTACTGACTCACATAGAGCAAATATACAAATACATGTAAGCATTTTTACAGCTCTAGCAGGAAGCCTTGAGAAAATTTAGTTGTCAGTTTTAGATAACATGGATAATTCTTAATAGAATCTTCACCTTTTCAACCCAAAATGAGGGCAAACACATTCAAATTGAGACATAGGACAAACAAATTGAAATAACAATATTTGCATTGGGATTAGACATTCAAATTGAGAACAATTTACACTAATTGGGGGGGAGGAGGAAGAGGAACAGAAAACTAGCAGTGCTGCAGAATGGTTCAGACTTTCTCGTAATATAGTTTGATTCCCCTTTCGTTCAAGACCGAAATTTTCTCTGTTTGGCCCCCAACCTTTCCAGCTGCCATCAATCGGGGATCCTCACAGGGTGTCCGACGGTTGCGTCTGTCTAAGGACATTGCTCAGTTGAAAGATATCTCGCAATCCTCGAACATAACACCCAAAGAGCCATTAGACCTATCTCGGTCCTATACCCCAGTCAAATTAAACCAAAAACTGGTGATTAAAGGAAAAGTTTCCGAGTTATGAAATTTGGCGATGGTGTTCGTTGCACCTACCGCAAATTAAACGAAACGTCCTGAAGAGTGGGGAGTGAGCCTGAGGTACGGGGTCCTCGTCAAGCATTGAATGTGTCCTTCGTCATTGACACTGCCAGGTTTAGTTGTCCCTCTTTAAACGTAATAAAAGCGATTATTCCATTTATATTGTTTTATGTAATTTATATGTTACAGTGTACACAATTCTTTACCAAATTCGTACTTGATCCTTATCAAATAAACTATATTATCGATTTTCATAACCGAGGTAATTTCGGACACAATGACCTCGAATACTCGCAAATCTATGTACTAAAGATTTGATAAGAAGTAAAAATATTGATATTTTTGCGCAATATACGCAAAAAGCATATACGCAAAAAGCATAAAAGCATATTATTGACATATGTCAAAAATAAAAATACTTTCGTGCAATGACCATATCTTAACATCAATTTTATAAGGGAGATATCTAAAAAAAGGACCTTGTAAATAAAAACAAGAATTTTCAAGCCTATAACTCCAAAACATTAATTTTACAACAAAACACCATAGGAACTTATGTGCTGGAAATTTTGTCTACTTTAGTTTTGCATAGAGCATAATTTTCTGTAGAACTGATAGTTATGGAGAAATATGCAAACAAATTAGAGAAAAACATCCCTACCCGCATACACTCACGTTTCAGGGTTTTAGTATAATTTGCGGTAGGTAACGAACAATCATGGCGGCGGGCGGGCGGGCGGAGGACGGACGGAGGGAGGGACGGACGGACGGACGGAGGGACGGACGGACGGACGGAGGGACGGACGGACGGACGGAGGACGGACGGAGGGACGGAGGGACGGAGGGACGGACGGACGGAGGGACGGACGGACGGAGGGACGGACGGACGGAGGCGGATGGATGGTCGGACGGACGGAGGACGGATGGATCGGACGGACGGATGGAGGGAGGGACGGACGGGATGGATGGTGAACGGACGGATGGATGGTGGGACGGACGGACGGACGGATAGCGGTCGGACAGACTGATCTGCGGATGGAGATGGACAAGCAGAGAGGAAAGTTTTTTCACATTCCACGATTTCTCGCTCCTAAAGGTAGAACTGGAATATGATTTTAAGAAAATTATAAAAAGTAATTAACTTTTGATAAATTTTAAAAATAACCTACCTCTCAGGGAATACCCTATCGATACAATTTTGCCATTCTTAGATAAGTCCAAACAAAAAAATTATAAAAAACAATAATATGGGTTTTGTGCCTTGTTAATAATCGCATGTGCTTAAAAAACTTATCTATTTGAAGCCATATACAAAACGCCAATTTCTTTAAATTGACAACGAGTGGTACTTACATAGCAAGATCTGTCATATACGATGGATTGTGAGTATCACCTAAAATTGTAATTTTTTCTTCCTTTCTTCGAAGGTCCCAATACCTCTGATGGTTCAATATGAATTTTGTCAGGAAAAGCCTAAAAAAATTGTTGAAAAACAGGCACGACATTGTATTTGTTTGTCTTGTTTTTCAGGAAATTGTAAACCTGGGAATTAAAACACGTAAGAATTTCTTAATATGTCAACATATATAGCTTTTTATGTGATGAGTGGACAGAGCAAAGAGAAAATCACTGACATTATCTCCACGGAAGTATTATCCCCTTCATTCCATTTTCTTTGGAGAGGAGAAGTTACTTTGCTTATATCCACAAAACTGACCGGAACAATCACAATTTCACTTTCAAAATCAAATCACATACTACAAATAAGTTAATTTTAAACTCCATCAGCAAAAGAAAATAGATAAAAGATATATAGATATAGAAAATAGATAACAAAATAAAGTAGTTGCATACAACAGTCAAGTCCAAAAATGAATGGATTAGTAAAATATAAACCCAGTAACCTCTTGAGAACAATTGTCAATTTTTTAAAAACTTTTTTTTAATACTTAAGGTCGATTTTCAACTGGCACTGTTATACAGCGACCACTGTAAGGAACATTCTTTTTGTAAATTTGGATGTAATAGTAACCCTAATAGAACTAGCATACTCGTATAAGGACACATACTGTAATATACAAAATAATACAGAACAAACGCCGCGCCTTGATCTGGACGGACGGAGCTGTAATACACAAAATATTATAAAAGAAACGCCGCGCTTAATCTGGACGGTCGCGGTTACTAGGTAACGAAGGTTGTTGACGGGTGATAAGGGGGCGCTGGACTAGGGAGAGAGTTGGTGGTTGACTGGCATCCTGGTGGTAGCGGCGCGTATGTAAGCTGAATTATTTAAGTTGGACATCGACGTGAATAGGGAGGATAGATTGTGGAACAATAGGGCGAGAAGTGAGTCAGCAGAAAGAAGCAGACGGATTTTCGGCGCGGAAGTCAAGGGGCTACGAACTGCGGGGCCATCGTTCCACAACGCCAGACAATTTGGTACAGTGAACTTAATGAATGAAATTAAGCAGGAGAATTTTTATATTTTTTAATCTCAAATTCCATTCTTAATAAACAAAATTATTGTTGTGGCCACGTTGTGTGTAATTCCTTCGGGACATAAACAATTTCAGACTTCCAGGCTTCTCTGTATAGAGGGCAATCAGTGACAACCAGCCTGCAGGTAAGCGTGCAGGTGTGTCAACATATAGATCCCAAAGAACTGAGCTAGTAAATTAAATTAAAGGTAAAATTATCATCATTCATTATTTTATCACAATACAAATATCCAAGTCCCAGGCGGGATTCGAACCGCGACCCTTCAGGCATTAGGCAGCCACGGCCCTTAAACTTTAGTGACCTCGGCTAAGGCTTAATGCTGGCACGTGACAATTTTAATGATAATGCCTTTTATCGAATATGTAAATATTTTAACATATAAGCTCAGCAAAATAGTTGACAATATTTTTTTGGATGGAGAAATTAATCTTGTTTATATATTGGATGGAGAACTTTTGTTTGAAATAAGAGACCCCCATAGATCTACTGCCCCAAGAACCTTGTTTTCTCTCATCGCCCCTGCTTGGATGCAACTACCTCGTACATTCACAATCATTCACTAATAGTATCATTAGTGAACTAGTGGAGCTTTGAAATTGTACAGAATTTCCCATACTAGTTACGTCTCCCTCCTTTGTGTCGGAGTTATCTTGGCGGTTTTATCCCAACCCTTCCCGGCTGCCATCTAAGGACGCCAAAGGAACTCCCCATGGTCTCATGTGGGAACCACTCCTCCCCGAATGTCGCACCCGAAGGCCCACCTCGATCTTGAACCCTCACACACATCCCAGTGTGAGTCAATGAATCAATTTGGTGGTAGTAACATTTTTGAAGGTGGGAGGAGTTTCTCAATTATGCAAGCAGAGAGTTTGAGCACAAATCTCAGCTGCAGTTACCACTCAGGTAAGCAATTACGGAAAGATTACGGTATTGCAATGATATTCGATGGACTGGCAATGCAGCCTGGATGTGTCACAAATGAGCTGCGAGCTGTCACTGACTGTTGGAAATCTCCACCACCTCTCCAACCGCCACCGGCGGAGGTGGCTCAGGGAATCAATTGATGTCACAGCAGTGCCCCTACCGGAAAGGTCCTAAGGTTCGATTCCTGCCGGTGACAGAAATTTCGTCACTAGCAGCATAGCTAGGTCGAGTCAGCCGCTGTCGGGAGAATTGTAGTGGCCGGCTGCTCTGATCGGTAGATTTTCCTTGGTTTCCCCCGATCAACGCCTTGCGAATGCGATGGAGTACTAATAAACGGGCCAGCGACTGCACGCGATCTCCCTTCCTCTTACTCGTCCTATACTTACCCACGCAGGCACTACACTATCACACGTGTCGGGAGCTTAGAGTTTATCCCGGCTGGAGTGGTGGCCCGCTGGAGGGAGATACCTTACTACAATCAAGTAAAATTTTTAAATTATTTCAGCAAAACATTTCTGGCATTTCGAAACTTCTAAAAACATATTCTGTGTAGGTATGTATGTATACATATGAATTGTTTTATATGCATCGTTTTATATAGATCAGAAATTCGCAAATTAAAGAAAAATTAAAACTGAAAAGGATTATGAAGGTCATGACATGAAAAAATAATTATTTTACTATTAATTTAATTTTATTTTTTCACTTGTCATGTCCTACGTTCTTCGTCCTTCATACACCTTGTCCACTAATTTCTTCTTTCATAAGTCCATAAATTTCCCTTAGCAAGCTCTGTTTAGGTCTTCCTCTTTTCCACCTACCCACAGGGAACCACTGAAATAATTTTTGGAATTCTATTTTCAATCATTCTTTTACCTGTCTAAACCATTGTAATTTTTTATATTGAATAATTTCTAAATTGTCTGTTCTTTATTTACTTTTCTCTTATTTTTCCATTTCATATTTGAACTAATTTTGATCTCCTGGATGACCTTAAAAATCCATTTGTCACCAATAATTTTGGTTTTAAATTTTTCCTTAATTTCCAAGTTTCTGATTCATATAAATAACACTTTTTACAATATATTTATATATTCTTAATTTAGTTTCTTTTGTTGTATGTTTATCCCATAATATTTGATTGAGCATTGATGTGGCTGATAACCTTTATTTATTCACTGTTTTATATTGACTACTTGATTTTCTTCCTTATGTAATTCTACTTCCAACATTTAATTTTTCCTTTTCCATGACATTAAATCTGTATTATTTACTTCACAGCCCATATAAAATGTCTTTTTCATATTAATTTTTAGTCCTCATTCTTGTATTCTTCTAATAATTTCCTAAACATGTATTCCACATCTTTGGCATCCTATGCTATTATTACCTGTCATCTGCAAATAATAAGTGTATATCATATTATTTCCTATAGGAACACCCATTCCTTCAACTTTCTTTTTCCATGTGTCTACAGATTTTTGTAAATATATTTTAATAATGTTGGAGACAAGTGGCACTCTTGCCGTACACTTTTGGCAATGAAAATTGGTGGCCCGAGATTTCTGCATGTGTGTATATGTGACATAGCACCATCATATTAATTTTTATTGTGGTAAAAATGTTTTCATTTATTTAATTTTTTAATGGAATACTACCATATGCCTTTGCTAAATCTACAAATATAAAATGTATTTGTTGTCACACTTCATTATTTTTTCAATACAAATGTATGGTCAATCTGACCATTCTTAACATTCTTGAAATTAATCTTCCATACTTTTATTATTTTCTTCTAAAATAATTTTAGTACTCTTCCCTAAAGACAACTAAGTACAATTAACACAGCAATTCTCCTATAATTTGTTGATTCATCTCTTTTTCCTTCTTTATGAACTGAAATAATACCATTTTTCCATTCTTTGAAAGGGGGATTTTACCCTTTACACATTTTCCAAAAATTCAAATTCATTCCCATAGCTTCTGTGTTCCACTCTATTAATTCTGCATTGATCCTTCCTTCACCAGTTACTTTTTCCATTTTTTCAAATGTTGACATATTCTAATTTAAAAATTATTTCTCAATTTTTTAAATATATCTATAGCTATTAAAAACTGATCCACCCAACTAACAATTCTTGAAAATATTGGTTTCCATTTTTTAAATAAAATCCCTTCTAATCTATTTTTTTGGTCACATTTCTCCTTAAATTTTTCAACATTTTCTAAGCTGCCAACCTTTTTGTTCCTCCTTGTATATTTACATGTTTTTTCCAAAATATATTTTTCTTCAAATTTACGGGTTTTTTACATCAGTTTGAGCTCTTTCGTAATCAATTTTGAGTTTATGTTTAGCCACATGTCTTTGTGGTTAGCCACCTGAGGACTTCATTCTTTTATCCCCTTCTTTTCTTCTTTTCTTTCTTTCCTTGTTTCTATCTTCACTCTAATAGCATATAAATGTACGTTGTTTTGTTCTTTTTCACCAAATGTTTCTTTCGCTGCCATATTAATATTACGTACTATGTGTCTATACTGTTCCTCTGCATTCTCAAATTAATTTTCAATTATTTTTTCTATTAACCTTTTTTTGTTACAAATATAAATACTTTCATCTTTTACTAAATTTGTATATTTTATATTCAACACAATTCCTTGTATTTATTACTTCTTCAGTTTCATTTATTTTTGAATTTTTATGTATAAAAGGAAACAATATCTTCAAATTAACTAAACATTGGACTGCGCCACAACTTAGACCTCTGAACGCTCTGAAATTTTGAACGTTTAATTTTGTATTTTTCTTACAATAATATAGTCTAGTAAGTCTACTACTACTACTAGCCCAGATAGCCAAGGTCGCTAAGGCTGAAGAGTCGTACCTGCCTCGTGCCTGAAGGGTCACAGATTCGATTCTCACCCAGGGCATGCAAGTTTATAATCTATCTGTATGTTTGTAATTGTCCATTCTTCCTTCATCCTTCATCATCATTATCATTATCGTCATCATTTCAAACCTCTTCCCCCAGGGCTAACAACCTTGGGATGCAAAAGTGGATTCAGCTTAGAAATGCTGATCCCCCCCAAATCAGAGATGTGCACTTACCCCCAGGAAAATATGTCCAGGCCTCGGTGGGTACAGTTGCACATTCATGTGGTCCCTAAGATGACCAATTCGCAACCAAAAAAAAGTCTATTATTGATGATAATTTTAAAGAGACTTGATGCCACGTGTATTTATGAATATATTTGTGAAGATAAAAATTTATATGTCAAATATTTTTGATAACATATATGCATGCGCACAACACAAACAAGTGTGGGAGCCATGCCCCCTCAAAGGATACAGCTTTTTATTTATCTTCCCTTACTTGGCAAAATTGATTTAAATATTTATTATGTTCAAGTTATGTTATTATTAAACAATAATATTGTATAGTATCATATCTATAGTACATAAACAACCTACAATATAATAACAAACATGGTCTAAAAACAGATTAGTTTGTAAGTATCAATAGCCTAGCTCAAAAAACCATGCTTGGTGAATAAGTTGAACCATAGCAGGCTCACACATGCATACAAGCATACTTGCATGCAAGCATACCTAGTTTACACATAAAGAATCAGACAAGTTCACTATAAATTACCTTCATCAGAAGTTGATGAGCTATTCTCAAATCCAGTAGCTCCATTAAGAAATTGAGAATTGTTCTATTTTATGTAATATGTGTTTCCTTCAGGATCAAAGATATGTAAAGGGTTTTGTATAATGTAATGTACGTGTGTGTTGTTTTTTAAATGTTTTCATCTCAGGAACAATTTTCTTGTATGTAGAGTGAAGGTATTTTTAACTTTAGTTAATAGCATTTGTATTGTATATTTTAAAGCATTCCTAATTCACACATAAAGTATCAGACAAGTTCACTATACATTACCTCATCAGAAGTTGCCATTCTAGGCTTTGATGAAAATGTTGAGCCATTTAAATTGAAACATTCCAGGCCACAGATTACTAAGTCAGGATAATCTTTTGTCTCCATGTGGCAATCATTTTAAGAACGAATGAAAAGAATTTGACAGGAAAGGATACTACTTGTCCACTTGCTGTTGTTATTGATTTTCCTTGCTTGAGCTGTCCATACATTGGTCCTGGTCGAATTCCTAACTCTTCTAGCTTGTTGACTAATAAAGATCCAGGTTTGTCTTTTTCAGTCACTACATATCCAAAACATGGTACTCGATGAAGAACGGGACCGGCTTTGACACTTAAATGTTCATTAGAAACCTAAAAAAGAAACCATTGGTATGACACACCGATATGTGTATCTTCATCATAGAATTGTTTTTACCTTTACCTTTTTAAGACAAAAAGTAACAGATAATGAAGTACAACAAAGCCAGTGGTGCTCCACCAACTCATACTTTCTCCTAAAATTGATATCAACCAAGCAATATTAAAATGTTCTACATTTCTTATTTAACATCAACATTTATCTACGCATGGCTATCATGTTGTAACATAGCATTCTTCCATGATTCTGCTCAGCAGTCACCAGACTTTCTTAACAGTTCTGCGAGATAAATGACTCTGACAAGCCACTGATTGTTGCACATTGTCATTTTCTAACGAGTAAACCACGTTACATTTTGTGAAAAGTATTGCAGTGACTATATCAGGGGCTGCAACATGAATATCTCCTTATAAAAAGTAACAATGCCATATAGTTTTATGAAATGCACTATCTCATTGTCAGCAATATCAAAGCAATCACGAAACTTTCATTTAATTGTTTTCTGTAATCACTTGAAGCACTTGTATTCCAAATTGCAATGTGTAGAAAAACATGCCTGAAATGTAGAGGAGATAGTGCAAATGAGGAAGAGTGTTGGTAATGTGGAAGCATAACCTGTAGGGCTTCAGATGCTGCAGAATAGCTGGAATCGCATCAAATCCTTTCCATGTTCCTTTAGAAAGCCTGTAAGAGCTCTCTTAGTCACCTCGTGGTTAATGTCAGTGAAGTGGTTGTTAAAAGTTTTTCCTTTTTTTTTCAAACATTTGAGATACGTTTCTGAAGTCTATTTAATCATATAGTGTACCCAAGCTATTTCTTAACGCATAGCATTTATTGTTCATCAAAAAATACTCTACTATCTGGTGCAATTAATTAATTCCTAGTTGAAAATGTAATATAGTTTTCACTTTGTAGTTCAGTATGGTGATGCTGGTAATGTGGAAAGCGCAACACTGGGGGAATGTGGAAACATTTCCGCATTTCATCACCTAAATTTGACGTGTCTACTGCATTTCCTTTGCGCCTGTTTCAGATGCCAAGGAAGATTATTGGTCAACCTATAAAAATACTTCCTAAAGGGAAAGGAAAAGGGAAAATCAACCCAAACCTTGCAAAAGAAAACTTGAACTTAAAGAAAAGTTAGATAGCAATTCAATACTCTCAGGAGAATCAGTTATGGTGATGCCTATGGGTAAAATGCCACAGACAAGGATGACACTACATGCATTTTTTGCGGAGAGGCATTTTTCACATGACATTTGAGGGGAACTATTGATTAGATGCTTGCTTTGTGAGTCATGACGCCATATTTTGTGTGCTGGATGTGAAAATGAGCAAAACATTTGACTTTT
The DNA here is from genome assembly GCA_031308135.1 of Acheta domesticus. Lineage (NCBI taxonomy): Eukaryota > Metazoa > Arthropoda > Insecta > Orthoptera > Gryllidae > Acheta > Acheta domesticus. Next base: position 243,410,926 of record JAHLJT010000631.1, read on the forward strand.
GCAAGTGAACATTTGATTTAAAAACTTCAATTCTTAAACCTTTGTGTTATTTTTGCAATGTACAGTAAATATGTGTTCTGATTTTTTAATTTTTTGGTAGTGTTTTAAACAGAAAACAAATGTTTCCACATTACCAGCACATTTTGAAAATCTGATCAAAGTGTGAATCCATTAATAACAATTATTATTACAGTGTAAATGTAATGTTTTTGCATAAAATCAAAATCAGTTATTGTTGCTCATATGTTTTAGGATTTTTTTCCCCAGAATTTAGAAAAAATCCTTCAGTACACAAACTAGTTATAAAATAAATTACAACAGGGTTTCCACATTTGTACCATTTCCTCTAAATATTAATGACATGAGAGAGATTTTTTAAAAATACCATTGTAAAGTTTTAGAAAAATCAAAAGAATACTTCAAAATGACATATACGATATGTCATTCAGAATATTTAATACTATCCATACGAAAAGTTTAAAGAAGAAATAGAGCCGTTTTTGAGAGAATGTTGTTTGAATGTTCTGCAAATGTATCATACTGAGCTCATTTTCACAGAAAAGCTTTGAGTTTCTGAGAAGCTTCAGTGGAAATAACTTGACACATGTCTACTCACAAACACATTAATGCATAAATAACATCTGTAGCCTAAATATTAAATACATGAGAGATATTTCAAATAAAGTACTCCCAAATTTAAAAAATGTTTTTTCAAAATCGCCAGAGCTTCCTGTCATGCTAGAACAACTGGGTAATATTGATAACCTGTGAACAGTTTAGGCGCAAGTGTAGCTCACAAAGAAACGAAATACGGACGTTTTAAAGAAAGGAAAGGGAAAAAGCATTTTGGGGGACAGGGAACCCCCCAAACTTGTATTTCTGATGAAATCTGGAAATCAATTTTCCGCAGTATTGCATAACTTTCCCTATTCTACGTATAAATTATCAACTAAACTGGAAGTTGGGTATACATACATACATACATACATACATAATATATATAAAGAGCTAAACTCTTGACACCATTGGACCTACGTACATGTCGATGATCTTGGCTGTCCGGGTGTACATGTCGTTAATAAAACATGTAACTAGGAAGAAGAAATTCCTTTCAGAACCTCTTCAATAATGTAGTTGTTTATAGGTGGCAAATATTTTTAAACTTTCTTGAATTTTAGAAAATTCTCTGGTTTTGACGAAAATGGAACTTGCGACATCTTTACGCGTTTTTCACTCTGTCGGTCTATGAGCAACACTAGCACCTAAACTATTCATAGGATTTTGCCAAAATAAATATTACCCAACCGATCTCGTGCAGTGGCACATAGTAACCACCATCCCGATATCTGTAATTTAAATAAAATATTATTTCATCTGCCCCCAGTAGCATCAGAATCTATTACGAGCCTAGTCCGTGCTTTTTCTCTTTCGCAGCCCCTCGATTTAACCTCCGCTCAAGGAAGTGATTATTTTTTTTCCAAGCACGTCAGATCACCCCCAGACTGCCAGGCGCGAGCCGGGGTGTCAACAAATCTTTTTTTATAACGACCCCCTTTCCCGCCCGCGACGCGGCCAGACCTCGCGCACCCGCCTCACCCCCTTTAGATTACAAAGACTGGTTGTTGAAACATCCACCTCCTTTTTCGACGCCATTAAATAATATGTAAAACTAAAACATTCAGGACTCCGGCTGGGTTTCAATTGCGTAGTTACTGGTAAGTGCATTATGAGAGGGTGGGATCGTTCGGGGATTTCCACCCAGAATACGAGGCTGCTATTGGGCTAAATTAAAATTAGGCGCACTATACTGCGATTTTTGTAGGAAGAGCTCTCAAGATAACTCAAATCCCATCTTCGCGATGGAATATGTCACGGCATTTCGTATCATTCACAGTCGTTCCGCTAGATTTCGCACGATCGCGACCGTATGAAGCAGTGCTTGCGATCATGCGACTTCTACCGGCAAGACCGAGGAAAGACGCGAAATGCCGTGACATAGTCCATCGCGAAGATGGGATTTGAGTTATCTTGAGAGCTTCTTCCTACAAAATGCAGTATAGGTTTCGGCCAATCACATTACATGTTCCCAAAAACAAAGGAGAAGGTATTTTCGAACGCGGGGCAGGAGGAGACTTGGAAGATTTCACAAGACAGAGACACAGGTGGGACGCAAAAGGCGCCCTCCGGTCACCGCGCTTTACAAGACAGAAGACAGAAGGGGTGACGTGTACAGTGAAATTATTTTAGCGTGGCCGCTCAAGGTCAGGGCCCCCAGAGCTGCCGGAAGAGTCCATTCCTCAAACCTATCGCTTTAGGGGGAAGCGCGTCCCTTCCCAGGATGTGTTGACAGCAGTGGCGTAGCGTGACTCACACGTTTGGGGATGCTCAACAATAACACACAAAATGTCACTATCAACTACTTCATCTAACAGGCGAACGCAACACAAGGCAGACACACTGGGACTACTTCCACGATCTCGATTGCTTACGACGGTGTAGGCGCTTCCCACAAAATCCTCACAGCAGTCAGGGCTGCCGATGTCTTGAAAGCAAATTATACAATGGCTCAGCTTTAATTCTTATACGCGAATGGCAATAAGACCATTTGTTAAATTTATACATTGCAGACTTAAATAATATGTAATCTATTTAAGAGATAATACAATTTCTTGGATATTAATTAAGAAATAGTAGTCAGGCACTATTTCTACAGTTTGTACCCATGATCAAGCGGGGACTCCCGAGTGAGAGAGAGAAAGATAATTTACTGAACGCCTGAAGTGTGCTGCGCTCTCGTGCACAAACGAGCTTCTTTCCGCAGTAGACGCTAGCATAAGCAGTCGGGTTTCTCTGGGCCAGGGGAAGAGGGGAGAGGGGGACCTCGCCATCTGCGCATGCGTCATTGCTCGTCGCAATCTGGCGGCAGACGCTGAAGTATTTTAGCTTCCAAGCAATCAGAGGCCAGCTTCAACAGCCCGCCGAATTCAATCATAGGAAATCAATTTAAAATTAATACAAAACGTGTTTCGCTAAACAGACCACTTGTAAGATTATCAATACAGTAATTAAGGTTCTTATATACGGGGATGCTCAGCATCTCAGCGTCCCCTGACGCTACGCCACTGGTTGGACAACCCTATTCCAGTTCAGTAAACATTGACCCTGACTATTCGTCTTCGCAAGTGCCAGTTTTCAGTTGAATTTCCCTAACAGAGTACAGCAATTTGTATGAAGTTCTGTATAAGTGATTATTATTTTGTTGTGATCATTCCAATGCGTCCTGTTTAGAGCAACGTGCGTAATGACGTCCTTCACATTCAGACGCGTGAAGTTGTCGCCGAAGTACATATATCAATTTATGAAGAGAAGCAAAGGAAGGCGTTGTGAAAATATCAAAGCAGTTCTTAAGGCAGTAATTGCTGCTTCGGGTGTTTTGAAAATATCTATTTGCCGAAATAATAAGGAAATTAATTCTATAAATCGAGAGAATCGTGTTTATTTCTACTCCTAATAAAAATAAGAGAAAGGACGTGGAATCTGCTCTCGACAGTTTCAATGGGGAGTGTGATTTGCCGCACAATAATTTCATGCACCATATAAAGTGTAGTGATACCGAATCCATTACGGCTGCGAGCCTGAGAATTGCGCCGTGTTGCGCGACAGAGGGGTCGACGGCGGCGCCAGGCCACCCGCTGGACCCGCCCCCTAACGATTCGTCGCACCCCAAGTGTCTCGCAGCCTGGGAGGTCTTCCCGTGCACGTGCACGCCAGTACTTTTCCGCGGCGCTCCTCGCCTTCCCCATCCTCCCTTGAGATTTTCGTCCCCCCCCCCCAGTCATTAATTCTGCCCCTATTTGACAGAAAATTGAAGCGAGAGAGAACGAGTGCGGTCTCTCATTTCTCGGCCCCAAAACCTTCCGATGATTGGGCGGAATTATTCTACGACGCAATACCCTTTCACCAATAGCCGTCGGACGTGGACAAAGCTCTAGAATGTTCTAGAACATTCTGAGGGAATTTGGTGGGGGAAGGGAGGCTCGAGAGAGAAGAGGTGAGGCCACCATGGAGAGAGGGTGTGAGGCCGTCACAGAGAGAGGACGTAAGAGGCGGTCAGGGGGACGAGACGTTATAGTGGAGGCGCCCGGCGCCAGAGATAAAGTTTTGTTTATTAGTTGGACTTATAAGAAAACGTTGAGTTTTCGAGAAGAATTTGTGCGCGTTTCTTAAATAAGTGTAGACCGCGGATTGTGAAAAGTTTTGTTGACATTCTAATAGTTCAGAAAAAGTATCTGACCTGTGCTCGTGTTTGGAACATTATCGTGGAACTATTTGATCGTTCACGAACTTGCTACGAACTCTAAAGTACCGTGCGGTGAACCGAAAGTGATAAGGTCGTTCAGCTGTGCAGACATTATCTGAGTATTAGCGACAGTAAGTGAGCGGCGCTGTGTGTTGGGTCAACACTCCTGCGACCCCGCCTACTACCTGACTCGGCCCTGCGCGATCCTTTGTGCGGCGCCCCAAGACGTCCACGCCGCCCCTGCCAAACAGCTGGTGGCTCGAGGTTGTTCAACTCTGGTTTGTTGTACTCGCCGCCCCGCTGAGACGGTATTTTTTTGTTCTTTTGGCGCGCCCGTGGTCGAAAGGCATAAACAGTTTGGTGAACAATTTTTAATTACCTTTGACCGGGCGACGAAGAGAAGATTCCCGGCCGCGCTTGGCTGTCAAGAGGGAATCAGCGTAGAGGAAAATATTGTTTGTTTTCTTTTACTGTAGTAATTTTCACTTGTTAGTTTATTTTATTATTTTATGTGTGCATGTCATATTTTGGAATTGGGAAAGGGGAGCATGCTCGCCGTAATGAGTGGTAAAATCTTGCAATTCTTTTTTTAAATAAAAGCCACCTATTTGTTAACATGAGTAAAAGTCTCTTATTTTACAACCGGCCACCAACTTCCTCCATCTTCATCAGTTTAGGCAAGCCTTTCTATCGACTGAGCGAGCCGGCTACCACGTCTACGGCGCCCAACCGACAGACGGGTAGTCGCAAAAGAAATCGTCATTTTACAGGTAAAGACGCGAACGATAGTAAAGACAATGGTAGTAATACTACTTATGATAGTGAGGAAACGGGTATCAGTGACAGTGGAAAACATATGGATGATGAGGACAGAGCCAGGCCATACCATGAATTTGTTGTTTCTCCATTACCGAGCGAAGACACTATCGCAAATTAATTTCCAAGACAGTTTGCTACCATATGCGGAAGACTAATGTTTTTGGTATGGGCAGACGAGCCAGGTGCGAGCGAGCGCCGCCTTCTGGCTCCCTCCACACCACTTTCAGCTTCCCCCTCTACTCGCGAATCCCAGCGGCCACCCTAGAAAAATTTAGCTGTATAATCATGAGCTGCCGCTCGTGCTCAGGCTCTTAAATCTACAAAATTCAATAAGAAAGAACTTCCCAGGTGGAGAATCCCAGCGGCCACCCTAGAAAAATTTAGCGGTATAATCATGAGCTGCCGCTCGTGCTCAGGCTCTTAAATCTACAAAATTCAATAAGAAAGAACTTTTGGGAATTCACAAATTCCGTTAAATGCGAAGCTATACTCTGGCTTGTTTTACTACCTTAGATTTTAAGTTTATGTACAATTTCCTCTTAAATTAATTCAATGAGCTCAAGTAAATTATTTTCTCACGAACACATTTTCTTCCTCTTTTTTTAAATTAAATATTAAAATTTGTATTTTAATAGTACTGATTTGTTTTTGTCTTTTTTTATCAAAAATGCACATTTGCCACGTCCATTCTATTATAGTAAGTGAAGGTATCTTCCAGTACAGAGCTAGTTGGCGCCATAGTAGCATTACACTAGCAAGACTCGAAACACTGCCAGTTTGAATATAAATCTTTGAATTTTTGGTGTACTTTACAAGTAGCCCGTGGGACATTTTCAAAATTTTCTGAAAACTGTCGCCAATTTTTTTCTTTAATTTCTTGTAGTAGACTGCAATAGTGAGCAACCAGAGGCATGCCGTCGTGTTCATGTGATGACAGTTGCCAGCCCACAATGGATTCTTGTGCACCCACTTGCGCACATGAACACAATTAGACTGTACTTCACTGAAACTTACACATCCCACACATCCTTTTGTGAAGAAATATCACGACCAATTATTTCTTGCGGATGTTTGAATCGTTACATTGGTGGTTCACTTCCCACGTTGTCCAATCCTCAGGATATTGTTTTTCGACTGGTACCAATTCATGAACCTATAAATATGTTCGGTACATTTTAATTTTTCACAGTGTTCCACCACCTGCACAAGAATGCAAAATAGAGGCAACTTTATAAAAAACTTACAACATAAGAAATGGCAACGGCGATCTCGAAAGACTCAAAGCTTGTCTAAGAAATTTGCGAAGTCCCAGAGGTCCATAAATCTCCAAGACAAAATTTGGCCGATCAACACAATGACCACCAATGGTACAAACCAGACCTGGCAACCAAACAACTGGCATTGGCTGTAATGCAATGGACAATTCTGATCAAGGCGCATACAAGGTCCATTCACATAAAACTTACGTGATCACCATGCAAGTGTGTAATGAAGATCTTGGTCAATTTGCCGATTTTTAGCACACTTTGTTGTAACTTAATTTGAGAGCCTTCACCACAATCGAACACACCATGTGGAGCCATCTATTACAGAACAATTAGTAAATTTTAGTCAATTAACACAATAGTGTCGAGAGTAATCATTATTTACATTGCAATTGGCATGTTTTAACGTCATTCTCTTCAGGTAAAAGAAACTATGCCTAGTTCGCATCATTATGGCTACTAAGACATGGTTAACAACCCACTCTTTACTTAAACCAAAACTATGTGAATAACACTAAACATTTATAATTGTGTATTAAATGTTGATTACACTTGGGTGAGAATATTTGGTTACGGTAAAAGTACTTTGCGCACAAATTAACTATTTCCACAGTGCTTCTTGACTTTCTTTGTAATTCCCAGCTTTACTTTCTCGTATACATACTGTGATATACCAGAATATTACAAATTTTATT
>JAHLJT010000631.1:243419004-243546932 GCA_031308135.1 Acheta domesticus
GGGCGAGCATGCTCCCCTTTCCCAATCCAAAATATGACATGCACACATAAAATAATAAAATAAACTAACAAGTGAAAATTACTACAGTAAAAGAAAAAAAACAATATTTTCCTCTACGCTGATTCCTCTTGACAGCCAAGCGCGGCCGGGAATCTTCTCTTCGTCGCCGGTCAAAGGTAATTAAAAATTGTTCACCAAACTGTTTATCGCCTTCGACCACGGGCGCGCCAAAGAACAACAAAATACCGTTCTCAGCGGGGCGGCGAGTACACACAAACCAGAGTTGAACAACCTCGAGCCACCAGCTGTTGGCAGGGGCGGCGTGGACGTCTTGGGGCGCCGCACAAAGGATCGCGCAGGGCCGAGTCAGGTAGTAGGCGGGGTCGCAGGAGTGTTGACCCACACAACACAGCGCCGCTCACTTACTGTCGCTAATACTCAGATAATGTCTGCACAGCTGAACGACCTTATCACTTTCGGTTCACACGCACGGTACTTTAGAGTTCGTAGCAAGTTTCGTGAACGATCAATAGTTCCACGATAATGTTCAAACACGAGCACAGGTCAGATACTTTTTTTGAACTATTAGAATGTCAACAACTTTTCACAATCCGCGGTCTACACTATTTAAGAAACGCGCACAAATTCTTCTCGAAAACTCAACGTTTTCCCTTATAAGTCCAACTAATAAACAAAACTTTATCTCTGGCGCCGGGCGCCTCCACTATAACGTCTCGTCCCCCTGACGCCTCTTACGTCCTCTCTCTGTGACGCCTCACACCCTCTCTCCATGGTGGCCTCACCTCTTCTTCTCGAGCCTCCCTTCCCCCACCAAATTCCCTCAGAATGTCTAGAACATTCTAGAGCTTTGTCCACGTCCCGACGGCTATTGGTGAAAAGGGTATTGCGTCGTAGAATAATTCCGCCCAATCATCGGAAGGTTTTGGGGCCGAGAATGAGAGACCCGCACTCGTTCTCTCTCGCTTCAATTTTCTGTCAAATAGGGGCAGAAATTAATGACTGGGGGGGGGGACGAAAATCTCAAGGGAGGATGGGGAAGGAGAGGAGCGCCGCGGAAAAGTACTGGCGTGCACGTGCACGGGAAGACCTCCCAGGCTGCGAGACACCTTGGGGTGCGACGAATCGTTAGGGGGCGGGTCCAGCGGGTGGCCTGGCGCCGCCGTCGACCCCTCTGTCGCGCAACACGGCGCAATTCTCAGGCTCGCAGCCGTAATGGATTCGGTATCACTACACTTTATATGGTGCATGAAATTATTGTGCGGCAAATCACACTCCCATTGAAACTGTCGAGAGCAGATTCCACGTCCTTTCTCTTATTTTTATTAGGAGTAGAAAATAAACACGATTCTCTCGATTTAATAGAATTAATTTCCTTATTATTTCGGCAAATAGATATTTTCAAACACCCGAAGCAGCAATTACTGCCTTAAGAACTGCTTTGATATTTTCAACGCCTTCCTTTGCTTCTCTTCATAAAATTGATATATGTACTTCGGCGACAACTTCACGCGTCTGAATGTGAAGGACGTCATTACGCACGTTTGCTCTAAACAGGAGCATTGGAATGATCACAACAAAATATAATCACTTATACAGAACTTCATACAAATTGCTGTACTCTGTTAGGGAAATCAACTGAAAACTGGCACCTTGCGAAGACGAATAGTCAGGGTCAATGTTTACTGACTGGAATAGGGTGTCAACAGTGGCGTAGCGTCAGGGGACGCTGAGATGCTGAGCATCCCCGTATATAAGAACCTAATTACTGTATTGATAATCTTACAAGTGGTCTGTTGAGCGAAACACGTTTTGTATTAATTTTAAATTGATTTCCTATGATTGAATTCGGCGGGCTGTTGAAGCTGGCCTCTGATTGCTTGGAAGCTAAAATACTTCAGCGTCTGCCGCCAGATTGCGACGAGCAATGACGCATGCGCAGATGGCGAGGTTCCCCCTCTCCCTCTTCCCCCTGGCCCAGAGAAACCCGACTGCTTTATGCTAGCGTCTACTGCGGAAAGAAGCTCGTTTGTGCACGAGAGCGCAGCACACTTCAGGCGTTCAGTAAATTATCTTTCTCTCTCTCACTCGGGAGTCCCCGCTTGATCATGGGTACAAACTGTAGAAATAGTGCCTGACTACTATTTCTTAATTAATATCCAAGAAATTGTATTATCTCTTAAATAGATTACATATTATTTAAGTCTGCAATGTATAAATATAACAAATGGTCTTATTGCCATTCGCGTATAAGAATTAAAGCTGAGCCATTGTATAATTTGCTTTCAAGACATCGGCAGCCCTGACTGCTGTGAGGATTTTGTGGGAAGCGCCTTACACCGTCGTAAGCAATCGAGATCGTGGAAGTAGTCCCAGTGTGTCTGCCTTTGTGTTGCGTTCGCCTGTTAGATGAAGTAGTTGATAGTGACATTTTGTGTGTTATGTTGAGCATCCCAAACGTGTGAGTCACGCTACGCCACTGCTGTCAACACATCCTGGGAAGGGACGCGCTTCCCCCTAAAGCGATAGGTTTGAGGAATGGACTCTTCCGGCAGCTCTGGGGGCCCTGACCTTGAGCGGCCACGCTAAAATAATTTCACTGTACACGTCACCCCTTCTGTCTTCTGTCTTGTGTAAAGCGCGGTGACCGGAGGGCGCCTTTTGCGTCCCACCTGTGTCTCTGTCTTGTGAAATCTTCCAAGTCTCCTCCTGCCCGCGTTCGAAAATACCTTCTCCTTTGTTTTTGGGAACATGTAATGTGATTGCCGAAAACCTATACTGCGATTTTTGTAGGAAGAGCTCTCAAGATAACTCAAATCCCATCTTCGCGATGGACTATGTCACGGCATTTCGCGTCTTTTCTCGGTCTTGCCGGTAGAAGTCGCATGATCGCAAGCACTGCTTCATACGGTCGCGATCGTGCGAAAAATCTAGCGGAACGACTGTGAATGATACGAAATGCCGTGACATATTCCATCGCGAAGATGGGATTTGAGTTATCTTGAGAGCTCTTCCTACAAAAATCGCAGTATAGTGCGCCTAATTTTAATTTAGCCCAATAGCAGCCTCGTATTCTGGGTGGAAATTCCCCGAACGATCCCACCCTCTCATAATGCACTTACCAGTAACTACGCAATTGAAACCCAGCCGGAGTCCTGGAATGTTTTAGTTTTACATATTAATTTAATGGCGTCGAAAAGGAGGTGGATGTTTCAACAACCAGTCTTTGTAATCTAAAGGGGGTGAGGCGGGTGCGCGAGGTCTGGCCGCGTCGCGGGCGGGAAAGCGGGTCGTTATAAAAAAGATTTGTTGACACCCCGGCTCGCGCCTGGCAGTCTGGGGGTGATCTGACATGCTTGGAAAAAAAAATAATCACTTCCTTGAGCGGAGGTTAATCGAGGGGCTGCGAAAGAGAAAAAGCACGGACTAGGCTCGTAATAGATTCCTGATGCTACTGGGGGCAGATGAAATAATATTTTATTTAAATTACAGATATCGCGATGGTGGTTACTATGTGCCACTGCACGAGATCGGTTGGGTAATATTTATTTTGGCAAAAATCCTATGAATAGTTTAGGTGCTAGTGTTGCTCATAGACCGACAGAGTGAAAAACGCGTAAAGATGTCGCAAGTTCCATTTTCGTCAAAACCAGAGAATTTTCTAAAATTCAAGAAAGTTTAAAAATATTTGCCACCTATAAACAACTACATTATTGAAGAGGTTCTGAAAGGAATTTCTTCTTCCTAGTTACATGTTTTATTAACGACATGTACGTAGGTCCAATGGTGTCAGAGTTTAGCTCTTTTATATATATGTATGTATGTATGTATACCAACATCCAGTTTAGTTGATAATTTATACGTAGAATAGGGAAAGTTATGCAATACTGCGGAAAATTGATTTCCAGATTTCATCAGAAATACAAGTTTGGGGGGTCCCCTGTCCCCCCAAAATGCTTTTTTCCCTTTCTTTCTTTCTTTCTTTCTTTCTTTCTTTAAAACGTCCGTATTTTCGTTTCTTTGTGAGCTACACTTGCGCCTAAACTGTTCACAGGTTATCAATATTACCCAGTTGTTCTAGCATGACAGGAAGCTCTGCGATTTTGAAAAAACATTTTTTAAATTTTGGGAGTACTTTATTTTGAAATATCTCTCATGTATTTAATATTTATGCTACAGATGTTATTTATGCATTAATGTGTTTGTGAGTAGACATGTGTCAAGTTATTTCCAATGAAGCTTCTCTGAAACTCAAAGCTTTTCTGTGAAAATGAGCTCAGTATGATACATTTGCAGAAACATTCAAACAACATTCTCTCAAAAACGGCTCTATTTCTTCTTTAAACTTTTCGTATGGATAGTATTAAATATTCTGAATGACTTATCGTATATGTCATTTTGAAGTATTCTTTTGATTTTTCTAAAACTTTACAATGGTATTTTTAAAAAAATAACACTCATGTCATTAATATTTAGAGGAAATGGTACAAATGTGGAAACCCTGTTGTAATTTATTTTATAACTAGTTTGTGTACTGAAGGATTTTTTCTAAATTCTGGAAAAAAAAATCCTAAAACATATGAGCAACAATAACTGATTTTGATTTTATGCAAAACATTACATTTACACTGTAATAATAATTGTTATTAATGGATTCACACTTTGATCAGATTTTCAAAATGTGCTGGTAATGTGGAAACATTTGTTTTCTGTTTAAAACACTACCAAAAAATTAAAAATCAGAACACATATTTACTGTACATTGCAAAAATAACACAAAGGTTTAAGAATTGAAGTTTTTAAATCAAATGTTCACTTGCAAAAGTCAAATGTTTTGCTCATTTTCACATCCAGCACACAAAATATGGCGTCATGACTCACAAAGCAAGCATCTAATCAATAGTTCCCCTCAAACGTCATGTGAAAATGCCTCTCCGCAAAAAATGCATGTAGTGTCATCCTTGTCTGTTGGCATTTTACCCATAGGCATCACCATAACTGATTCTCCTGAGAGTATTGAATTGCTATCTAACTTTTTTTAAGTTCAAGTTTTCTTTTGCAAGGTTTGGGTTGATTTTCCCTTTTCCTTTCTCTTTAGGAAGTATTTTTATAGGTTGACCAATAATCTTCCTTGGCATCTGAAACAGGCGCAAAGGAAATGCAGTAGACACGTCAAATTTAGGTGACGGAAATGCGGAAATGTTTCCACATTCCCCCAGTGTTGCGCTTTCCACATTACCAGCATCACCATACTGAACTACAAAGTGAAAACTATATTACATTTTCAAACTAGGAATTTAATTAATTGCACCAGATAGTAGAGTATTTTTTTATGAACAATAAATGCCTATGCGTTAAGAAATAGCTTGGTACACTATATGATTAAATAGACTTCAGAAACGTATCTCAAATGTTTGAAAAAAAAGGAAAAACTTTTAACAACCACTTCACTGACATTAACCACGAGGTGACTAAGAGAGCTCTTACAGGCTTTCTAAAGGAACATGGAAAGGATTTGATGCGATTCCAGCTATTCTGCAGCATCTGAAGCCCTACAGGTTATGCTTCCACATTACCAACACTCTTCCTCATTTGCACTATCTCCTCTACATTTCAGGCATTTTTTCTACACATTGCAATTTGGAATACAAGTGCTTCAAGTGATTACAGAAAACAATTAAATGAAAGTTTCGTGATTGCTTTGATATTGCTGACAATGAGATAGTGCATTTCATAAACTATATGGCATTGTTACTTTTTATAAGGAGATATTCATGTTGCAGCCCCTGATATAGTCACTGCAATACTTTTCATAAAATGTAACGTGGTTACTCGTTAGAAAATGACAATGTGCAACAATCAGTGGCTTGTCAGAGTCCTTTATCTCGCAGAACTGTTAAGAAAGTCTGGTGACTGCTGAGCAGAATCATGGAAGAATGCTATGTTACAACATGATAGCCATGCGTAGATAAATGTTGATGTTAAATAAGAAATGTAGAACATTTTAATATTGCTTGGTTGATATCAATTTTAGGAGAAAGTATGAGTTGGTGGAGCACCACTGGCTTTTTGTACTTCATTATCTGTTACTTTTTGTCTTAAAAAGGTAAAGGTAAAAACAATTCTATGATGAAGATACACATATCGGTGTGTCATACCAATGGTTTCTTTTTTAGGTTTTCTAATGAACATTTAAGTGTCAAAGCCGGTCCCGTTCTTCATCGAGTACCATGTTTTGGATATGTAGTGACTGAAAAAGACAAACCTGGATCTTTATTAGTCAACAAGCTAGAAGAGTTAGGAATTCGACCAGGACCAATGTATGGACAGCTCAAGCAAGGAAAATCAATAACAACAGCAAGTGGACAAGTAGTATCCTTTCCTGTCAAATTCTTTTCATTCGTTCTTAAAATGATTGCCACATGGAGACAAAAGATTATCCTGACTTAGTAATCTGTGGCCTGGAATGTTTCAATTTAAATGGCTCAACATTTTCATCAAAGCCTAGAACGGCAACTTCTGATGAGGTAATATATAGTGAACTTGTCTGATACTTTATGTGTGAATTAGGAATGCTTTAAAATATACAATACAAATGCTATTAACTAAAGTTAAAAAATACCTTCACTCTACATACAAGAAAATTGTTCCTGAGATGAAAACATTTAAAAAACAACACACACATACGTTACATTATACAAAACCCTTTACATATCTTTGATCCTGAAGGAAAACACATATTACATAAAATAGAACAATTCTCAATTTCTTAATGGAGCTACTGGATTTGAGAATAGCTCATCAACTTCTGATGAGGTAATTTATAGTGAACTTGTCTGATTCTTTATGTGTAAACTAGGTATGCTTGCATGCAAGTATGCTTGTATGCATGTGTGAGCCTGCTATGCTTCAACTTATTCACCAAGCATGGTTTTTTGAGCTAGGCTATTGATACTTACAAACTAATCTGTTTTTAGACCATGTTTGTTATTATATTGTAGGTTGTTTATGTACTATAGATATGATACTATACAATATTATTGTTTAAATAATAACATAACTTGAACATAAATAAATATTTAAATCAATTTTGCCAAGTAAGGGAAGATAAATAAAAAGCTGTATCCTTTGAGAGGGCATGGCCCCCACACTTGTTTGTGTTGTGCACATGCATATATGTTATCAAAATATTTTGACAATATAATTTTTATCTTCACAAATATATTCATAACTACACGTGGCATCAAGTCTCTTTAAAATTATCATCAATAATAGACTTTTTTTTGGTTGCGAATTGGTCATCTTAGGACCACATGAATGTGCAACTGTACCCACCGAGGTCTGGACATATTTTCCTGGGGGTAAGTGCACATCTCTGATTTGGGGGGGACCAGCATTTCTAAGCTGAATCCACTTTTACATCCCAAGGTTGTTAGCCCTGGGGGGAAGAGGTTTGAAATGATGACGATAATGATAATGATGATGAAGGATGAAGGAAGAATGGACAATTACAAACATACAGATAGATATAAACTTGCATGCCCTGGGTGAGAATCGAATCTGTGACCCTTCAGGCACGAGGCAGGTACGACTCTTCAGCCTTAGCGACCTTGGCTATCTGGGCTAGTAGTAGTAGTAGACTTACTAGACTATATTATTGTAAGAAAAATACAAAATTAAACGTTCAAAATTTCAGAGCTTTCAGAGGTCTAAGTTGTGGCGCAGTCCAATGTTTAGTTAATTTGAAGATATTGTTTCCTTTTATACATAAAAATTCAAAAATAAATGAAACTGAAGAAGTAATAAATACAAGGAATTGTGTTGAATATAATACAAATTTAGTAAAAGATGAAAGTATTTATATTTGTAACAAAAAAAGGTTAATAGAAAAAATAATTGAAAATTAATTTGAGAATGCAGAGGAACAGTATAGACACATAGTACGTAATATTAATATGGCAGCGAAAGAAACATTTGGTGAAAAAGAACAAAACAACGTACATTTATATGCTATTAGAGTGAAGATAGAAAACAAGGAAAGAAAGAAAAAGAAGAAAAGAAGGGGATAAAAGAATGAAGTACCTCAGGTGGCTAAACACAAAGACATGTGGCTAAACATAAACTCAAATTGATTACGAAAGAGCTCAAACTGATGTAAAAAACCCGTAAATTTGAAGAAAAATATATTTTGGAAAAAACATGTAAATATATGCAAAGTTATATTGGAGGAACAAAAAGGTTGGCAGCTTAGAAAATGTTGAAAAATTTAAGGAGAAATGTGACCAAAAAAATAGATTAGAAGGGATTTTATTTAAAAATGGAAACAATATTTTCAAGAATTGTTAGTTGGGATCAGTTTTTAATAGCTATAGATATATTTAAAAAATTGAGAACAATTTTTAAATTAGATATGTCAACATTTGAAAAATGGAAAAGTAACTGATGAAGGAAGGATCAATGCAGAATTAATAGAGTGGAACACAGAAGCTATGGAATGAATTTTGAATTTTTGGAAAATGTGTAAAGGGTAAAAATCCCCCTTTCAAAGAATGGAAAAATGGTATTATTTCAGTTGTTCATAAAGAAGGAAAAAGAGATGAATCAACAAATTATAGGAGAATTGCTGTGTTAATTGTACTTAGTTGTCTTTAGGGAAGAGTACTAAAATTATTTTTAGAAGAAAATAATAAAAGTATGGAAGATTAATTTCAAGAATGTTAGAATGGTCAGATTGACCATACATTTGTATTGAAAAAATAATGAAGTGTGACAACAAATACATTTTATATTTGTAGATTTAGCAAAGGCATATGGTAGTATTCCATTAAAAAAATTAAATAAATGAAAACATTTTTACCACAATAAAAATTAATATGATGGTGCTATGTCACATATACACACATGCAGAAATCTCGGGCCACCAATTTTCATTGCCAAAAAGTGTACGGCAAGAGTGCAGCTTGTCTCCAACATTATTTAAAATATATTTACAAAAATCTGTAGACACGTGGAAAAAGAAAGTTGAAGGAATGGGTGTTCCTATAGGAAATAATATGATATACACTTTATTATTTGCAGGTGACCAGGTAATAATAGCATAGGATGCCAAAGATGTGGAATACATGTTTAGGAAATTATTAGAAGAATACAAGAAATGAGGACTAAAAATTAATATGAAAAAGACATTTTATATGGGCTGTGAAGTAAATAATACAGATTTAATGTCATGGAAAAGGAAAAATTAAATGTTTGGAAGTAGAATTACATAAGGAAGAAAATCAAGTAGTCAATATAAAACAGTGAATAAATAAAGGTTATCAGCCACATCAATGCTCAATCAAATATTATGGGATAAACATACAACAAAAGAAACTAAATTAAGAATATATAAATATATTGTAAAAAGTGTTATTTTATATGAATCAGAAACTTGGAAATTAAAGAAAAATTTAAAACCAAAATTATTGGTGACAAATGGATTTTTTAAGGTCATCCAGGAGATCAAAATTAGTTCAAATATGAAATGGAAAAATAAGAGAAAAGTAAATAAAGAACAGACAATTTAGAAATTATTCAATATAAAAAATTACAATGGTTTAGAACAGGTTAAAAGAATGATTGAAAATAGAATTCCAAAAATTATTTTCGAGTGGTTCCCTGTGGGTAGGTGGAAAAGAGGAAGACCTAAACAGAGCTTGCTAAGAGAAATTTATGGACTTATGAAAGAAGAAATTAGTGGACAAGGTGTATGAAGGACGAAGAACGTAGGACATGACAAGTGAAAAACTAAAATTAAATTAATAGTAAAATAATTATTTTTTCATGTCATGACCTTCATAATCCTTTTCAGTTTTAATTTTTTCTTTAATTTGCGAATTTCTGATCTATATAAAACGATGCATATAAAACAATTCATATGTATACATACATACCTACACAGAATATGTTTTTTAGAAGTTTCGAAATGCCAGAAATGTTTTGCTGAAATAATTTAAAATTTTACTTGATTGTAGTAAGGTATCTCCCTCCAGCGGGGCCACCACTCCAGCCGGGATAAACTCTAAGCTCCCGACACGTGTGATAGTGTAGTGCCTGCGTGGGTAAGGATAGGACGAGTAAGAGGAAAGGAGATCGCGTGCAGTCGCTGGCCCATTTATTAGTACTCCATCGCATTCGCAAGGCGTTGATCGGGGAAACCAAGGAAATCTACCGATCAGAGCAGCCGGCCACTACAATTCTCCCGACAGCGGCTGAACTCGACCTAGCTATGCTGCTAGTGACGAAATTTCTGTCACCGGCAGGAATCGAACCTTAGGACCTTTCCGGTAGGGGCACTGCTGTGACATCAATTGATTCCCTGAGCCACCTCCGCCGGTGGCGGTTGGAGAGGTGGTGGAGATTTCCAACAGTCAGTGACAGCTCTCAGCTCATTTGCGACACATCCAGGCTGCATTGCCAGTCCCATCGTATATCATTGCAATACCGTAATCTTTCCGTAATTGCTTGCCTTGAGTGGTAACTGCAGCTTAGATTTGTGCTCAAACTCTCTGCTTGCATAATTGAGAAACTCCTCCCACCTTCAAAAATGTTACTACCACCAAATTGATTCATTGACTCACACTGGGATGTGTGTGAGGGTTCAAGATCGAGGTGGGCCTTCGGGTGCGACATTCGGGGAGGAGTGGTTCCCACATGAGACCATGGGGAGTTCCTTTGGCGTCCTTAGATGGCAGCCGGGAAGGGTTGGGATAAAACCGCCAAGATAACTCCGACACAAAGGAGAGGAGACGTAACTAGTATGGGAAATTCTGTACAATTTCAAAGCTCCACTAGTTCACTAATGATACTATTAGTGAATGATTGTGAATGTACGAGGTAGTCGCATCCAAGCAGGGGCGATGAGAGAAAACAAGGTTCTTGGGGCAGTAGATCTATGGGGGTCTCTTATTTCAAACAAAAGTTCTCCCATCCAATATATAAACAAGATTAATTTCTCCATCCAAAAAAATATTGTATCAACTATTTTGCTGAGCTTATATGTTAAATATTTACATATTCGATAAAAGGCATTATCATTAAAATTGTCACGTGCCAGCATTAAGCCTTAGCCGAGGTCACTAAAGTTTAAGGGCCGTGGCTGCCTAATGCCTGAAGGGTCGCGGGTTCGAATCCCGCCTGGGACTTGGATATTTGTATTGTGATAAAATAATGAATGATGATTAATTTTACCTTTAATTTAATTTACTAGCTCAGTTCTTTGGGATCTATATGTTGACACACCTGCACGCTTACCTGCAGGCTGGTTGTCACTGGATTGCCCTCTATACAGAGAAGCCTGGAAGTCTGAAATTGTTTATGTCCCGAAGGAATTACACACAACGTGGCACAACAATAATTTTGTTTATTAAGAATGGAATTTGAGATTAAAAATATAAAATTCTCTTGCTTAATTTCATGCATTAAGTTCACTGTACCAAATTGTCTGGCGTTGTGGAACGATGGCCCCGCAGTTCGTAGCCCCTTGACTTCCGCGCCGAAAATCCGTCTGCTTCTTTCTTGCTGACTCACTTCTCGCCCTATTGTTCCACAATCTATCCTCCCTATTCACGTCGATGTCCAACTTAAATAATTCAGCTTACATACGCGCCGCTACCACCAGGATGCCAGTCAACCACCAACTCTCTCCCTAGTCCAGCGCCCCCTTATCACCCGTCAACAACCTTCGTTACCTAGTAACCGCGACCGTCCAGATTAAGCGCGGCGTTTGTTTTATAATATTTTGTGTATTACAGCTCCGTCCGTCCAGATCAAGGCGCGGCGTTTGTTCTGTAATATTTTGTATATTACAGTATGTGTCCTTATACGAGTATGCTAGTTCTATTAGGGTTACTATTACATCCAAATTTACAAAAAGAATGTTCCTTACAGTGGTCGCTGTATAACCGTGCCAGTTGAAAATCGACCTTAAGTAAAAAAAAAGTTTTTAAAAAATTGACAATTGTTCTCAAGAGGTTACTGGGTTTATATTTTACTAATCCATTCATTTTTGGACTTGACTGTTGTATGCAACTACTTTATTTTGTTATCTATTTTCTATATCTATATATCTTGTATCTATTTTCTTTTGCTGATGGAGTTTAAAATTAACTTATTTGTAGTATGTGATTTGATTTTGAAAGTGAAATTGTGATTGTTCCGGTCAGTTTTGTGGATATAAGCAAAGTAACTTCCCCCTCTCCAAAGAAAATGGAATGAAGGGGATAATACTTCCGTGGAGATAATGTCAGTGATTTTCTCTTTGCTCTGTCCACTCATCACATAAAAAAAGCTATATATGTTGACATATTAAGAAATTCTTACGTGTTTTAATTCCCAGGTTTACCAATTTCCTGAAAAACAAGACAAACAAATACAATGTCGTGCCTGTTTTTCAACAATTTTTTTAGGCTTTTCCTTGACAAAATTCATATTGAACCATCAGAGGTATTGGGACCTTCGAAGAAAGGAAGAAAAATTACAATTTTAGGTGATACTCACAATCCATCGTATATGACAGATCTTGCTATGTAAGTACCACTCGTTGTCAATTTAAAGAAATTGGCGTTTTGTATATGGCTTCAAAATAGATAAGTTTTTTAAGCACATGCGATTATTAACAAGGCACAAAACCCATATTATTGTTTTTTATAATTTTTTTGTTTGGACTTATCTAAGAACGGCAAATTGTATCGATAGGGTATTCCCTGAGAGGTAGGTTATTTTTTAAAATTTATCAAAGTTAATTACTTTTATAATTTTCTTAAAATCATATTCCAGTTCTACCTTTAGGAGCGAGAAATCGTGGAATGTGAAAAAACTTTCCTCTCTGCTTGTCCATCTCCATCCGCAGATCAGTCTGTTCGACCGCCTATCCGTCCGTCCGTCCGTCCCACCATCCATCCGTCCGTTCCACCATCCATCCGTCCGTCCCTCCCTCCATCCGTCCGTCCGATCATCCGTCCTCCGTCCGTCCGACCATCCATCCGTCCTCCGTCCGTCCGTCCCTCCGTCCGTCCGTCCCTCCGTCCGTCCGTCCCTCCGTCCCTCCGTCCCTCCGTCCGTCCCTCCGTCCGTCCGTCCGTCCCTCCGTCCGTCCGTCCGTCCCTCCGTCCGTCCGTCCGTCCCTCCCTCCGTCCGTCCTCCGCCCGCCCGCCCGCCCGCCATGATTGTTCGTTACCTACCGCAAATTATACTAAAAACCCTGAAACGTGAGTGTATGCGGGTAGGGATGTGTTTTCTCTAATTTGTTTGCATATTTCTCCATAACTATCAGTTCTACAGAAAATTATGCTCTATGCAAAACTAAAGTAGACAAAATTTCCAGCACATAAGTTCCTATGGTGTTTTGTTGTAAAATTAATGTTTTGGAGTTATAGGCTTGAAAATGCTTGTTTTTATTTACAAGGTCTTTTTTTTAGATATCTCCCTTATAAAATTGATGTTAAGATATGGTCATTGCACGAAAGTATTTTTATTTTTGACATATGTCAATAATATGCTTTTTTGCGTATATTGCGCAAAAATATCAATATTTTACTTCTTATCAAATCTTTAGTACATAGATTTGCGAGTATTCGAGGTCATTGTGTCCGAAATTACCTCGGTTATGAAAATCGATAATATAGTTTATTTGATAAGGATCAAGTACGAATTTGGTAAAGAATTGTGTACACTGTAACATATAAATTACATAAAACAATATAAATGGAATAATCGCTTTTATTACGTTTAAAGAGGGACAACTAAACCTGGCAGTGTCAATGACGAAGGACACATTCAATGCTTGACGAGGAGGACCCCGTACCTCAGGCTCACTCCCCACTCTCCAGGACGTTTCGTTTAATTTGCGGTAGGTGCCAACGTAACACCATCGCCAAATTTCATAACTCGGAAACTTTTCCTTTAATCACCAGTTTTTGGTTTAATTTGACTGGGGTATAGGACCGAGATAGGTCTAATGGCTCTTTGGGTGTTATGTTCGAGGATTGCGAGATATCTTTCAACTGAGCAATGTCCTTAGACAGACGCAACCGTCGGACACCCTGTGAGGATCCCCGATTGATGGCAGCTGGAAAGGTTGGGGCCAAACAGAGAAAATTTCGGTCTTGAACGAAAGGGGAATCAACTATATTACGAGAAAGTCTGAACCATTCTGCAGCACTGCTAGTTTTCTGTTCCTCTTCCTCCTCCCCCCCAATTAGTGTAAATTGTTCTCAATTTGAATGTCTAATCCCAATGCAAATATTAGTTATTTCAATTTGTTTGTCCTATGTCTCAATTTGAATGTGTTTGCCCTCATTTTGGGGTTGAAAAGGTGAAGATTCTATTAAGAATTATCCATGTTATCTAAAACTGACAACTAAATTTTCTCAAGGCTTCCTGCTAGAGCTGTAAAAATGCTTACATGAATTTGTATATTTGCTCTATGTGAGTCAGTAAGTGTATTCACTATTAATTTATTTAGTGATTATATAACATGTTGGTTTTTATTTTAAAAATTATGGGTCAAGTCAAGTTTTATCCTTACAGGAACAGTGATGTTTTGATCCATGAAGCAACTATGGAAGATGCCTTAAAAGAGAAAGCCATAACTTATGGTCATTCAACGCCTTCTATGGCTGCGCATTTTGCTCAAAGTATCTGTGCTAAAAGATTGATTTTGTATCACTTTAGCCAAAGGTTTAGAGGGGATGAAAAGGAAGATGCAGAGGCAAGTTGTCAATATTTTAAGAATTCCATGCATTTCTTTATTTTTGTAATGTCTAAAAGAATGTTTTTTAATGTTTCATCTTTGATCATCAGAATCCTCATGTGAAATCTTACGCTGATGAAGCTGTGTGTGCTCTAGGTGACCAAACAACTTGTGATGTTATCATCGCTGAAGATTTACTTTCAATTTCTATTCCCCATATGTAAGCAAGTAAATATTAATGATTAATTCTTGTAAGGAATTGATGCAAAAGAAAATGAAATAAAGTTTTCTTTTGTTTAATATTCTTAGATAACAATTGACAAACGTGGCAGTTGATGGCTTATAAAAGATGTAATACTAATTTTAATTGTAAAAAATTGTGTAACTATATCTGGAAGTTAATAACGTTTTGTAAATAATGTAAATCTGAAATTAATAATATTTTGTGACAAATGGTGCTAAATGAAAGGAAATAACTTTTCCTTTAATTTAATTTTTTAGATAACTTAACAAAAATGACAGGTATTGGCTTATAGCAAATAATACAGATATAACAATTTTTACTGTAAAAAATTGAACAATTTTGAAACTATATCTGCAAATGAAAATAAATTATTAAGAACACCATTAACAATGTGTTGTTTATTGTTTTTTATTGCTATCAAGAAAATGCAAGGGTGCATCCTGGAAATGTTCATGAGGCAAAGCATTTTCCTTTTTTAGGAAATCATTACAAAATTATTTTTATGTAACGATTACACAGGCCAACAAAAAAAAGGTTTCAAAAAACTTTTTAAATCTTAATAGCTGATTTTAATAGTTGTTTGGTGCTGAATTCGCATCTAAACTCTATTTCTTTCCATCACCCACAGTTTGGTCAGAATTTGATCTATTAAGATATGGGAAAATATGCTATATATGCTAGTAAAGTGAAAAATAAACGTCCTCTAAAATAACAACAGAACTTTATTTGAACATAGAAGATGGCTTTATATTTTTAACATTACATTCCACAAAGTCTTTTGTGTCCATTGATGTTTCATTTTCTTTGTCTCTTTCTTTTAAAGCCCCTGAAGTAGCTCTTTCTTCTCTACGGTGGCGGACTTTCTGCACTAGCTACATAGCTAGATCGAATTCAGCCGCTTTGCGGAATTTCTGGTTGCGGGCTGCTCTGATCGGTAGTTTTTCGTGGTTTCTGCGACGAATACCAACCGAAAGCCGGAGCACTACCCTAACGGGCCACAAACTTTGCACAATTTTTCTCTGCCCCATCGTCTCACCTGTCACACAGTTACTCTTATGTACCTTTTACAAAGGAATTAATCTGGAACTTATCTACTTCAACTCGGAAACTTATGTTCTTCAATTGATCTAAAACCATGGTCAATCAACGTTTGGACAGCAGTGCAGAAATCTGCTCAACCCTATCCTTGCGGGGATCAGAACACATCGGTCAACTCTGGGCCATCTCGTTGCGTTGACATCTCTTACCTGATCGCCTTGAGGCAACAACTTGAAGTCGAACTCTTTGACACAGAAACTCGACATCACTTAGAAGTTCGGTATTCTGGGGGGAACCCTGCACTCTTGGGCTTTGCGGATGAAGCTTCGTACAAAAACTTATCTTGATCAGATTCTTCCAGGTTCGTGACGGTGATAACCTGTCTAGCAGTTGCCTTCTTGAAAACTGCCTTCCCAAGGGACGGTACTGAGTGTCACTCTATTTGCCATTGCCATAAATGGAATAGAGTTGGCCATGCGATGACTGGTAAAGGCATAAGTGTTTGTGGATGATTTTGCAACCTTTTCTGCATCTACAGCTTCACCCAAAGGCAACTTCAAACGGTCCTGAATAAACTACGTGAATCTCGACTGGCTTCAACTTTTCCAGTACGAAATTACGAGAGTGCAGGATACACCAAATTAATAGCAATACAGATTTCTACCATGGGGTCTATCAGCTCCTGTTCACTGAATCTGCCTGGTTTCTCTGGCTGACGGTTTAGTAAAACCCGTATGTGTCATGCCAAGATCAGTAGTCTGCCAACCAAATTGTCTTCCTGATAAATCTCCGACGTGTACCTCATAGTCCAGCCGTCTCCTACGTGGTACCTCATAGACCATCCGATTGCATTAGTGTATTGCGGTTTTATATAGAGCACTCTTCCGCTTAATTCGTGTTTTGGCAGTATTGTATATTGATCAGCGGATTCCTCCACTCTGAGATTCTTTAACAGTAGCTACCCACTACACCGGAATCTGTATTTCCAAAGATGCATATCGTTCTAAGTTGTCGCCGGTGAGATGTACCTCATTCGAATACGGGAAATCCTGTTATGGTGTTGTGCTGCTAATATTTGGGGTATCTCGAACCATCTATCTCATCAAACCGTCCATCCCAGATATCAGAGCACGCATGCCCTTCTCTGAACATCGCTTCTCCAGCCTCCAGATATTCGGTTTCATAACATCACATATAAGGTCCGATTAAATTAAGAAGGTGATTGACAGTTCTGTGTGACGTCAGGACGCCTCTCCCGTTTCCATGGCAGCTGCCAACCAGAGGAGACAAAATGTGACGTGTCAGGTCGCTCAGTTGCCACTGCCGAACACGAACATTTGAGCATCGCAGAGCGACTTCCCTGCCGCCGCGCCGCCCGCGTTTCTGCCTGTGCTGCGCGCGCAATGTGTACTGTGTTGTGATGAGTTGCGTTGAGGTTAGGCTTTTGTCGTATTTTTTACACTTTTACACGTATTTTTTGAAGGTTTGTTTTCGTGTCCCGGTAACACGTGCTCAGTGGTTTGCTACCTGGCAACGTCGCTCCCCTCACTCACAAGTGTCAATCACCTTCTTAATTTAATCGGACCTTAGTTCGTAACTATAGAAACATCCCATACGTTATTGGCTAGAATACACGAAAATTCAAAGCCTCAGACAAATATGAAACGCTATAAAAAATAAAGGTTAATTTTAGGCTATAAAAAAAGCACTAGCCCTTATTTTCTTACATCGGGACTGTACAAAGAGAAACTTGTACCATAGGTCCTTTTGATCTAATACACACGAAAACTTAAAAGCTAAAAAAATTATGAAACCCTACCCATAATTAACGACTAATTTTAGTATCTAGAAAAGCAAGTGGTTCCAGTCCATACTTTCTAAAATTAGGGCTGTACACAGGGCTGAGCAATATTTAAATACTTGTATTTGAAATATGTATTTTAAATACATTTTGTATTTGAAAAACTGTATTTTCAGTTTTTTTTGGTAATGTATTTTAGAGATGTATTGAAATACATAAAGTGGGTGTATTTAAAAAAATTACTTTAAATACGGTTGAAGATAACTTTGGATACAGATGAAGATTGTTTCTTTTTGTTTGGTTCTCCTAGTGAATGAAATTCATTGAAACAAAAATAAAAGCTCCTTCCAGCTGTTGAAGTTTATTTTTAAATGATAAATCTATATAGTTAGAAATGCAGGCCAATTATCCGACAGTAAAAAATCGTTTATTCCTTATAACAATAGTTTATGTTCATCAGCTCCAGTTCAACAACTAAGATTACGTCCATAAGAGGACTCATTCACAATACCTTCGTATAAGCATAACACGTAAGATGTTAAGATAAAAGCTTGCAAGCTTCTGTGCTTATTCTTTTTGTAAGAAATAAGAAATGAACCTATCACAGTATTTTAACTCAAAATCGAGTATCGAAATAGGACCGAAGTCGATAGATTGGACAAAAGACTGGTTTCCCAAATTGCTTGGTTGATTTTCGGCGGTTTTCTGAGTTGTTTTGTAGCGTACGATATTTTAGTAGTTAAGTTTTGTTGTAGTATTGGCTGATTTTAAGGACAGGGTTCGGCTCACGGCGCACGGTTCACTTGCGCATGGTTCACTCGCGCGGACCACGAGAACGAATCACTTAGGAAGCACTGCTTGCATTGTGCATTGTGCGGTTGTGCGGTGTGGTGCGAATGTGTAATGTAGAATTACAATGGTTAAATGCATAAAATGCGTTGCATGCATAATGTTAAATGCATAAAATGCGTTGGTAATTATGCGTTGGACAGACTCAAGGATGTTTTATGTTAACGCGAGGGCCGAAGGCCCGAGCCTCGTCCTCAACTTGGACACGGGTAGCGTAGCGTCACGATTCCACACGAAATGCATTGGCCACGTGGCCGTGTGCACACTGTGGCGGCGCCGCGAGTGACTCGTTCGGAACCGAATCGTGGCGCGTCAATAGGAGCCGAACCCTGTTCTTAAAATCTACCGTAGTATTCATAGTAGTATCATCTAGCTTTAATTTTTATTGAAATTAAAATACCTAACCTAACCTAAGCTAACCTAACCCAAGCCCATGGCCGCAAGGCCGAGATGCCGCCGCAGGCTTTGTCTCGTAAAGAGCTGTTGTGCCACAGCTCATACGTCCATGTTTATGCATGTCAATGTGTGTATATAATATATTTATGAAATGTAGATTCTCACATGCAACCAATAGTAACCAGAATGACCCACAGAAAATAGAAAATCTTTGCTTACGCTTATGTTGGACATTGTGAATACTCCGGTGTATCACTATGTTAAAGTTGATGTCTGTGCGTTTTGCTTATGTTTACGCCTGCATTGTGAATGGGCGTTTACTGTATCTTTTCTCTTATTTATGGGCCGATTAAAATAAGTTGGTGATTGACAGTTGTGCTTCTGAAGCTGTAACTTCATACAACATGAGTATACGACTTGTTAGAAGTATTATTTCAAGTGTTTACTTTCGTGTCCCGGGAGCAGGTGCTCAGTGGTACGCAAATTGTCAACGTCGCAAATTCGCAATTGTCAATCACCAACTTATTTTAATCGGATCATAGTGGTTGAGATAATTAGGAGCAAAACTTGCCCTTTAAGTTTCGTCATTCTGAGTCGTCGAAACCGCTAGTAATGAACCTGTGGGTGGGTGTTTTGAGGCGAGCGCCGAGCACAGTATTTGTCCGTGGGTCGGAGGGCGGGGAGGGGAGGGGGGTGAGGGGAGGGAGCTGGGAGGTCGTTCACGGCAGCGGAAGGCGCCTCCGCCCGGCGGCCACCGTTTCGCGACGCAACGGGGGCGATGCGCGTTTGTTGTGCGACGAGTGGGGGGGAGGGGGCGCGCAAGATTGATGGTGCGCGGCGGCGGGGGGGGGGGAAGGGGGCAGCGGCGGTGCGATCGCAATGTGGCGCGGCGCCTCAGTCGTCCTTTGTGCGGCCGCAGGTGGATCGCCTCGCCTTCGGATTGTGCCGCGGCGGTGACAGGCGGGGCGATGCGCGGCGCCGCCCGCATTTATCACCGCGCGCCGCCGCGGCGAGATTGACGCGTCATTACCACCCGACGATCGCGACCCTCGGCCCCGTGTTTACGCACGCTTTATCCGCCGGCCTCTTCGGGAGGTGGTTTTTGCGGTCTATAGCTCTGCTTGTGACGCGGCGATGTTCCAGAAAGGCTCGATCCCTTTCGATGCCAGAAGTTATGCAGATTTATGATGGTCTCATTCGTGGAGCTGTGTTAAGGTTTCTCTTGATTTGAGACAATCAGTACGATTAGGGTCTGAACGTTATTTATTGCTCATCTCCGTGGTTTGCATTTCGCGTTTCGACAGTCGGATGTAATGTGGTCGGATGAGACACTCGAAGCATCCAAAACAAACCTTAGAGATGAGTAATAGAGTTCATACTATAAAAATTGTATTCACTGACTCAAGTTAAGAGGAACCTAAAAATGCTGCGTACAATTCAAACACAATGAATCATTTGTTCTTCGTAAGGTATTCGAATGCAAATTACGCCTACCTGAGTTTAGAAGCCATTCACTTCCGAATTCCACGACAATGAATTCTGGAAAATATTTACTTCCTTGTGCCCCTTCCCCCATCCCGTTAATCCTGTCTATATATGACGTCAATGTGTCTGCACTCTTTGTTTATAATTGATTAAAACAACGGTACAACATTTACAATAAGATCATTTTCAACCTAATGACCATACTTTTCAAATGTTCGTGACTCATCGTAGCTCAAGCGTCTCGATATCCTCCGAATAAACGGTTTTCGATTGAGCAGCAAGCCATTTATGCAACTGATTCGTAACCTATAAGTCGGAGACAAATCTTCGGTCTCTTAAGACATCATTAAGTAGTCAAAAACAGATAATAATTAGAAGTGATATGCAGTGGCGAAGCATAAGGTTAATTTTTGGATAAGCTCAGTCTCGAACATTTTGTAAGCACACATACTTAATTTGTGAAATATCGAATATTACGAAGCTAAAGATCAGAAGAATACAAATGTAATATAATAATAATACACATACTTAAAATGCGTATTTTCTAAATTATCGTGTTTTATTAAAAATTACCACAAAGTTAAATAATGTGGAAGAAGAATGTGACCATTCTCAATATTGTACTTAATTAATTAGGAAAAGATGTATTCAAATACTGAAATTCGAAGTAAATGAATGTTTAACTCGGGATGTTTGTAGCGATTAGAAATTGCTCAATGACCTTTAGCGGACATTCCCGGAAGTACCACACAAGCTTGTAGTGTAGACAGCGCCTACCGACAAGAGTTTCAAGTACTTGTACAGTCGTAAGGCCGGCCTAATCTCTGCGCGTGTCACAGAGGCAGCCCACTCACCGCGCATGCGCGCTCACTTCCCCGCGCCCCGTCCCTCATCTTGTGACATCATAACGTGTTAAGCTGAAGGGACTCAGCCTTTCCCAGGCTTCGCCACCTCTCCGGGTGGCGAAAAGACACATCGCGTGGAATATGCATAAGAATAGAAAAATAACTTGGCGCGCATACGTACGGCATTAATAGGCTAAGAAGCGACATGAATGTACAATTTTATATTTTTAGGAAGGAGATATTCTTCTTCTTCACAATTCTGTGGGATAGCTCAGCTTACTGTGCCTACCCTGACGCTTCGACACTGGTGATATGATGGGAACAGTATCCGGAATGCTCTGTAACCACCAAATACAGATTCAGAAGAGCTTGGGTGCACGCGCGTTGTCGTTCAACTATCTTTCGACGATCCATCTTCGCGTTCTTATTTGCAGAACCTGACTAGCGTGCGTAAGGCTTGCCACTTCATCAATAGTCGTTCGTCTGCAATTCAGTATGAGGGCACGAACTGGCTCAAGCAGTATTTATTTATTTGGTCAAAAAACAATAAAAATTATATATGACATGTGGGGGAAGAGATTATATGCGCACATTTTCTTGAGGCCCACAATAAAAAAGCGAAATTAACAACATTTGAAAAAACTATAAAAAGAATTTAGAAAAATAGAAATTAGAAACATTTTTGTTCCCGAGTTATAGAAAATCAATTTCAACGGTTTAATTTTTAATTAAACCGTTGAAATTGATTTAATTTTTCTGCATTGCTAACAAAATAGTTTTGCATAGAAAAGCAAAATAGTAGTAACATCAGTTCTTCTCCTACCACTACAAGCAAAAGGAGTGCTCAACAAAACGTGCGCACAGTGAAGCTACATTTACGTCCAGAAGCAAAACAAGAGGTCATCTCAGCATTTGCTCAATGGATCAGGGAAACTAGACAAGTACCTGATCGAGAGGGGGTCATTGACCCAGAAGCTGAAGTACATTACTTGTTACAGGCATATTAAATATTTTTTTTAAATGTATACAATACAAATATAAACTAATTCATTATATATAATTGTTTTTTTTAAATAAACATTATTTTTCTTTTTAACGATCAGTAGTGGTCGAGGATGTACGTCTCACTCTTTTCTTATCCAGCAGGCTTGTTTGACAGCTTTTGAAAGGTTCAGAACATTGGTAAACACTTCGCCAAGGAAAAGTTTTGCGCCCACATTATGCTGAAAGACTTCCAAAGATTTCAGCTTTTGGCACACATCCGAATTTTATTATTTTTTTATTTTTTTTACAAAGGGAGAGTGGCGGAGCTAACTTTACATCGCAATGGCTCAAGTGAACAAGTGGTGATGATTAGTGATAGAAGAATGTTGCCCTTGAAAATTAAAAAAATCGCATTTTGAAAGCAATTATAAAAATTAAGATATAAAATTTTATAGCATTAGTTGCAAAAATTATTATTAAGAGAGGTCACTTTGAGATACAAATTATTTTCATTCTTTTTACATTTTCCCCTTAAAATCAAGAAATGAAGGAATATAATTTAATATTTCGCCATTTGTGAACGTCAACAAATATTTAAAGAAGTAATTTTAAATCCATAAAAATTATTCCTGTTTTGTAAAGAACTACCGTCTTGTGAATAACAGTATTTAAAGGAGAGGAAAATAAATGCCTTGCAATTTCTAAACACTTATTAAAACAACACAGCATTATTTTAAAACATGGTGTATTTTACTTTCCCGTATGGGTACGTATACTATATACGGAGTATATAAGTAATATAGGGAAAGTTATGTAATGCTGCGCGAAAAAAAAGACGGATTCCAGAGCCCTGGTAACGAGAAAGTGGATAAATCCAGTTGCTAAATTAAGAATAAAAATCTCCTAACACGTGGTGCAATCAGCATCCCTGTTTTGTGGGTCCTTGATACCTAAAAACCAATTGAAAGTAAAACATCTCTCTGTGAAAAACGCTAGCGACTAAATCGTTCAGCCGATTTTCTTCAAAATTGGTACTCCCCGATCGATCTGACTGATCTCGTGGCCCCGTGAATTTGAAACCGATATTTTAATTTTGGGGGGTACTTTACATGAAACCCCTGGGACATTTTGAAAAAAAATGGTGCCAACAATTTAGGCTAAATTTTGTTGTTGGTTAGTCTGTTGTTGGAAGGTCATTTAAGAGAATGGCGTAGGTCTCGTATTTGTTGAAAACTCTGATTTTTCGAAAATTGAAAAGTTTTTCGGCATCTTCCAGCAACTACAATTATGAAGATATATTTTTTCTTAATTAAACGTGTTCATAAAAAGCAGGTCTTCATATAAGGTCATGTTGAATTTTTCAAAAACATAAGTTTTTTTTGCGAAAATTTGTTTCAAACAGACAATTTTTTTATTTTCTTTGAATAGTTTTTTCTTAAAAACCGCACAACGTTTTTGGATTACGTTGGGACCTGAGATACCGTGAAGGAAACTTAAGAGAATGGTGCAGGTTTCATGTTCGTTATTTTGCAACAAAAAAAAAAAAAAAAATCGGCGTCTTTGTACAAGTACAGTTGCGAAGATACAATTGTTTTTATGAATGAAATATGCTCATAAAAACATCTTCAAATAAAGGCATGTTGATTTTTTTTGAAAATATGA
The DNA here is from genome assembly GCA_031308135.1 of Acheta domesticus. Lineage (NCBI taxonomy): Eukaryota > Metazoa > Arthropoda > Insecta > Orthoptera > Gryllidae > Acheta > Acheta domesticus. The sequence continues at coordinate 243,443,058 of JAHLJT010000631.1, forward strand.
GTAGTTTTTCTATAATTTCCGGACAAACATAATAACCCGCTCGGAATTCATTATGCTTCGTTTTCGGCGTCTTCTTACAACTACAAGTGTAAAAATACATTTTTCTCAATTAAATGTATTTATCAAAACTACATCTTCAAATAAGGTCCTGCTTAATTTTTTGAAAATATGAATAGTTTTTCTATAATTCCGTGACAAACATAAAAGCCCGCTGCAATTTTACTGAGCTTCAGAGAGCTGGATGCGTCGTAAATTAGAATTTGCAATTTCGTATATTATTTCTTTGTTCGTTTCTTACATTCGAACTTTTGTTATACATTTACGCATAATCTTTTAGAAATATATATTTTGAAATATTTGAAATAAAAATTAATAGTTCTTAAATAATATAGATAGTGCAGGGAACGCAACAATGGAATTCCGTTTCGTGCTCGCGAATTTCTGTGAATTAAGTGTCATTGTTGTGACTTGATGTAGCTGTATGAAAAGGAGTTATAATTGTCAAATTTATGTTACTGCGATGGAAATAGAGTTGTTTGCTTCTTGATTGAATTGGACGTTTTCAAATAATGGCTAAGATGTTAGTAGCGCAAAAAGTGCAATATTTCAATACTACATAGCTGTTTACAAGAACGCGGGAAAGTATGTGCTGTTGTAGCACCACTAGTTGTTAATGAAATCAATTTGTGTAAAATACTATTATCAATATGTAACACAATTAGTGAGAAATTAACTGAGAGTATATATCAAATGTTGGCACCCTTTAATCTATTTCTTCGTTCAGTAACAAACCATATTGACTGAATCGGCTTCTACAGTTGGTCACTGTCAAATTACATGTTTTCACACATCGATGTGTTGTTGTCAATGTCGCTTCCCTAGTGTCCGAACACGAAGCAAACCATGAAATTCAAATTAGTAATTACATCGCAAATTCGCGACCATTTCAGACTTTATGCGTCATTTCGCATTTTGCGATCCATTTTGTATTTTATCGTAGGTTGAAAGCCTTTAGAACTCTATTGCACCAACCACCAAACATACAATTATTGTTTATACTTTCCTGCTGCCTCTACCGCGGTAGAGAGGAAGTTTTGTAATGATACGCGAAAAAAACGGCGAATTTTTGGCAGAATAACTAACTCCATTTTCTTAAAAACAACTCCAAATTTTTCAAAGAAAATTGCTATATAGGACGAGGTTTACTGTTTTTTAATATCCTTAACACAATATTTCTCTTCTACTATTAGAAAACCGAGAAATTAACAAAATGTCAATGAAGTGCACTTTGGGCTTCGATAGATGGCAGCTGGCAAGACTAGGTGGCAAGTCCGAATAGCTAGGCAAGACCAAAGGAAATAGAAAACTAATACGAGAATGTCTGTGCCATTCTGTAGCACCACTCGTTTTTGTTTGTTTTCGCAATTGAATTACAATTTTGGATGGCGCACATCGGAAGAGGCTGATTTCGTATTGGAATGTGTCCAGAGGCGCGACACTCGATCGCAGGCGCTAACCTTGAGCGACGAGAGACGGCAGCGCTTTGCAACACCACGCGCGGATGCGACCGGCTAGTGGTATTTGTGAGTCCTAATGTTCCGCTGAGAACTGTATCGTCATGTGTCCCCCCAATAGAGAATCAGAAGCCAATTTGGTAGTGTAGTGGTGCTAGGAAAACAGATCATTTCGTTACGTCTGGTAACCTAGGATCGAGATTTTTAATATCAAGTGAATTTTTAAGCATTCACTGTCGTATTACAATATAGATAAATTCTAATTGTAATTCTCTGTAATATTCTAGAACGAAATTCTATAGAATTAAATGGCCATTAAAACCGATTAAAGATATATAAATTTAATACTATTTTTAGAATGTAATTCAAAGAATGAATTCTAGATTTTAGAAAGTATTGATTTTAATTTCAGTGAGTGAAACACGACAGAACTAATTGTTAAAAGATAACAGAGTTATAATAAACATCATAAGTGTCAATTAGATTAAAGGTTTATTCATTAGATATTGTAATGATTCAGGATCATTTACGGGGATGATAGTAAGAATCCCGACGAGTTTTAGCGTATGTTTTAAAGAAAATTAGCTTGAACGGACTATAGCAAACCGGCAACGATATGCATGAACAGGGTATAGAAAAAACAGAAGAAAGCCGCGTCGCGCAGAAATAATATTTTAGTTTATTGAAAGTGCGCACAAATAGACATGATTAGACAATGATTAAATAGATAACAATTTAAGAAGAATTTCATTGTGGGTTTCATTAAAATTGAACCACGGGTTGCGCTATTATTACATTTTCAAGAAAATGGATGAAAGAGCTTTAACTTCATATGCGAGAAATTAACATTTTTTAAGATGTTAAAATGAAACCCGTGACTTACGCCGAAACAAGTATTATATGTCGATGTAGTTCAGTTGCGGTAAATTAGTGAAACCCATATAAGACTGGTGGAGGATCAGATACTTTTAATTTTAATAATTTTCATTATGTAAGGTGACAATGCAGAACAGTTGAAGTTGAAGTGCACGATACATGATGTGAAAATCGGCATTTTTCGGCGTAATGGGGGTCGAAAATGCACGTTTTGGAAGTAAACCCGAGACGTTGAGACCAAATGGGAAATTTTGAACATTGTGGCAGAGTTATCCACCAAAAATAGTGGAAAATGGAAAAATTTCTTAGTAACAGTACTTGAACAAGAATGGCGGCGGCCGTTGTTTGTTTTGAAAGAATTGAGATAGCGAGGCAACGACAATGAAAAAGGAGGAAATATGTATTCATTCGTGAGTCAGCTTTGGTGCGAGACACATTTGGGGTTGCGTTGAAAACATTTTCGTTTAGAAAAACTTTAAGTCATATAAGAAAGTGTTAGTAATTTTTCGCTAGATGAACGTGAATTAGGAACAATATTAATATTGTTGAAGTCAGTCATTAGCTGTCGGGCGAGGCACATGTGGTGATGTGTTGAAAACATTTCGTTTAGAAAAAAAACTTTGAATTCGAAAGGAATGTGCCAACAATTATTCGCAAAGGGAAAGTGCAATAGAAACAATATTGATCTTTTTGCGTTGAAAACATTTTGTGTTTAGAAATTTGGACTGTGAAAGAAATAGTGAATTTTGAAGTCGATAGAGCGCGAAGACACTGAATAGTTGTTCGCGGGCAGATCAGCGTCTACGGGGAGCGTGTGAAGACGATTCGGAGCCCAGAAGGCATGGTGTTACCTCAAAACCTCAAGCAGATGCCAACGAAAACATGGGAAGTGCACAGGGTTTTATTGTTTTCAGTATAAAGGTTGTGCAAGACCAATAGTGTCAGTAATAATTAGTAATGGACACCTATAGAATTCTTCAGATGTTAAATTTTTGCAGTAAAATCAAAGATCTTTTAAATGTCGTACATAATGTCTAAACAAAAGGCAAAATTTCATTGGTTATGATAGAATATAAAGATATTAAGGCGAACTTGAGAAAGTAAGTACCTATTTAATAGAGAAAGGACTTCCTAGTAAAAAGGATGGTTATTATTATTTATGTGTTTTGAGTGTTTGTATTTTGTGTGTTTACAGGTTGTTGTGATTTCTGTGTGTTATTATTTTTTTGTGTACTACATGCTGATGATGAGTTGTTGAATGTACCACCATACGTGGTTCAAAGCGGGATTAATATTTTTCAATAAATTAAATGTCGGAAGGCAAGACTGCCCACCGAGTTTTTGCTCTCTCACACATATGTGTTTCATTGTTTTGTAGTTAGGAACCTGGCTGTCCTGCAACGTTGAATTACAGTTTATGGGTTTTCCGTATGGAACCGGCCACGACCCGCTTGTTATAAATGTTCGTAACGTCATATTTTGGGGCGAAAGTACACGTGTGAAGGAGTCAGCACTTTGAAGGTGTTATTGCAAAATTTGTAATAGAGATTTTGGAAGCACTGGGTTATAGTGACGTCCATAAGTAAGAGGTCTTTTGGCATTAAGGTTACAGTGTCGCCACAACGTGGGGGCAGATCAAACGTAAATACTGTTACAGTGGCAGCCCAACGTGGGGCCTGATTAAACGAAATACTGTTACAATATTCAAATTGTTATTACTCTCAAAGTAGGAAAAGGTTGTATATAACATGTCCTCGTTGCCTGTGTTATTTTTGTAAATAGAATGTATAAGTGTATTTGCACATGTATGCATTTCTTTCAGGAAATGTTCCATATTTTTTGCCATTGTATTTTTTCATTCCTATTGTGTGTGATAGAGCTCATTTACGTCATGAAGCATTTATTAGTTAGAATACCGAATACTGTCGCTTAATATTGTATTAAAACATTAGGGGGCAAAATATGGATGTGTTAAGCTAATCCGCGAGAGAATCAATTGTGGTTGTACAAGATTTTGCGACAAAATTTTCGGAACTAATTGAGAATGATCTTATTAGAGAATAACACTGAAGAACGGCGTATAGTTGATCTTTCTATAATAAGTAGCATTATGGATATTAGCAAAAGAGCGTACGAAATGTAGCTATGCTACATTCTAACTATTCACATCATCCATAACGGCAAGCATTTTTTGCTGCAATTACAATGTTGAATTTGCAATATTACTGGTTCATATGCACTTTGGAGGTAATATACAAGGCCATTGGATGTTGGGAATGTTTCAACGGGAGCATAACATTATCAGCTACCACGAAATATTGGAAAGTCCAAGGTCAGATCTTTATGAACGTATGTGAACAAAGCCATGCGAGACATTTAGACATATTACACACAAAAATACTTTTAAACGAGTTTACAGCGGTGATGCCACATTAAACTATTTAATGAGTTCAACTAGTTCAGGGCCGCTCAAGCAGAGCAAATCGGCAGCGCGGAGCCGTAGTTTCTGGCGAGAGCGGACACCGGAGCGCGAGCGTTGCGCGCCTTGCGATAACCACTGTCACAGTGTCCCGGTAACTCCAGTCGCGGAAACATGGAAGTCGACGCGAGCACTTCACAGACCAGAGCATCTACACCGACAATTTCTAATGCAGTATGTGAAGAACAGTATCTTTTCGCCGACTACGGCAGCTATGCCAAATGTTTAGTTTACATGAAGGGTTCAATCACGTGAAGAAGTTTAATTTGCAAAGACATTATACATTTAATCATGCTGATGAAAATGACAAGTACGCTGAAGAAGAACAAAAGGAAGTTTTCAGTGTTATGAAAAACAATGCCTCACTAGAAGTAAATTTTGATGTTCTTGTGTTGTTTTGGCAGTAAAATAACACAATACAAAAGAGTTAAATTTTATTGCATACCGATACTACAACGTGAGCGTTTAGGAAAAGAACTTCCCAAAAAACCGTTTTCCAAAACCGCATCGTAATGCTGCTCGATTGTTAAGTACGTTTGGATCAACATACAATTGTGAGCAATTTTTGCTTCTTTGAAAATTTGTAAATCTCGAATGCGAAGTACAATTACAGATCACAATCTGAAATGCATGTTACGGCTCAATAGCACCGTGTCATCTCTTCCAAATATAGAAAGTATATTGCGAGAAAAAAACACTTAAAAGGTGTAATAAGAATATTTCATTTTGCAATCAACTTCATTTTTTAATTTTAATTTCCTTTACTTTTAGTATTTTTATTACTAGTTTATTTAATCACATTTTTTGTGCAACCTTTATAATACTTTTCATATTCAGCAGCATGATAAACTGTGTAATGTCACCGCTATTAAATTTATGTTATTGAGCACTTTTTTTGCAACTAAACTATTGGCATTGCCGGCGCAATCTGCAAAAAGATACCTTTCTTTCCATGCTGCATTGCAAATTATCGTTTTTTTAATTTCCAAATTACACTAATACGTTTATATCTAGTAACTGTTCCAATTAATGTTACAAAAGTATCTTACTGTTTTTTCTGTCGTAATATCTTTTCTCAGAGCTGTGAGATTTTTTCATTCCGAACAACGGAAAATACCCCGTAGAAATACGACGCGACCCACTGTGCCACATGCCGCCGATCGATATTTGATGACGTCATTTGCTCTTTCTGCAGCGAAAGAGAAGAGAGCAACCGGCCGTTCCTCCTCGGAGCAAATGGTTGAGCGGCCCTGAACTAGTTAATTAGTAGACTATTAAATGTTAGTGTGTGTTTCGTTGTGCTCCACTATGGTGTCTAGCCGGATTCAGAGAGGTTGTTTTGCTGTCAATCGCTTATTCGCATCCACCAAACGTGGATTATGACTTTACAGCCTGTTAGAAAAAGTGATTTAATACGTGTAGCAATGAGTTATTATACAAATTTTTGTCACCAGGACCCGGCAAGAAGAGTTTTTCTGTCACCAAGAAGTTGGAGTTCTCCCCCCCTTCCCGGCGTAACAATACTTTCTCTTTTTTTCCTAAGTAGTTTTCGAGAAAGTAATTGTATGCGTCATACGGGGAAGTATTATCTGTGCACGTTGTGTTAAGCTCCATAATCCCTTCTCCGCCTTTTTACACACATATAGTATACATATGAAAATGATTAAAGTACCAACAAAGCATGGTTAATAACATTTGAAAAACTAAACTTCTTCCTCTCGAGTTGCAGAAAACCTTTGTGGATAGGTAAATCAACTAGAGATGTTATTTTTAATTTTGTTAACGATACAACCCACACCCCCGATTTCACACGTACAACTAACAAGCGAAAAGCTCAACACAACGTCATCATGAAACTACATTCATGTTCAGAGATAGAAGAAGGGGACATCTCAGCATCAGTACAATATATCAGGGAAACTGGACCAAGAACCTGATCGAGATAGGTTCAATAACTCAGACGTTGAAGTACGTTACTTGTTAGAGGCATATTTAGCATTTTTAAAATTCAACCATATGACTATTTATTACTATTTATTTTTACAATGTGACTATTTATTTTTACAATGTATTTCCTACTATTGTCTATATATTAACTAATGGTATCGTACAATTACTTATCATTGTAATTCTGATAATCAGTACAGTTTCTAACTGAAACAGTTATGCAGCATCCACGGCATATCCACAACAAATCTATTCTTACATTTAAGAGACAGTTCACTTGAAGTTGTTAACTAGTAACTCATTCCTACACTTTACAAACCTTAGTTAATAATGTAAATATTCATCGACAGATTTTTATAGAGAGGATCATTAATTGTGAAAGAAAGACTGAAGAGGCAAATCCCGTACGCAAATTCCTTATTCATTTTTCATACCAGCCACCTGCTAATTCACTACCACGTGATTCAGTGCTATTAAGATGATAGGTTTTGTAATGACTGCAAAGCAGTAAGGATTGATAAAATATAGACAACAATCAATAACTACGAATGAAATTTTATCGTTAAATCATTTAATGTCTGAACATGCCGAAAAATATAATATTTTTTCAGTACATGAAAATAAAGCACCTCAGAAGTTTTAATCGTCAATCCGATTTACATTTTGTAGAAATACAAACTCTGAGTAGTGCTGAATTTAAAAAGATTACTTTTTTCTTGCAAACCGCTCGTTGTTTGGATTTAATTGATTGGCGTGGTTATCAAGGTCCGCTTTTGACCCTTGCCCGCGATATCCATGAGAATGTCCTGCAAAATAAAGAACATGTGAGAGTAAATTTTCAACCAACAAGCCGAAATCGACGATAATTATCGACGAAATAAAAAGCAACCTCCATACCTTTTCCACTTATTTCATGATTAGGATTGAGCTGGTTCGCTCTATTGTCTCGCTGATCCTTGTTCATCTGAAAAATAGCAGAGAAGGTTTTTATTTATAAAAGAGAGGTGCGTTGAGTTAAATAGCTTGCTTTTACATAATTATGAATTGACAAACAGAAAGTAAGAATTGCACATATTAGTGGAAACACATGCGATAAAATCGCACAGGATGTTGAAACAGAACTAAATATTACTTGCTCGGGTATTTATGTGTCATATTGATCTATTCAAAAAAAGGAAAGGGAATGTTTTTCTGGCTATCATGTATCCCCGCCCCGGGCTTACTTTGCCTTACACCAAACTGTCTAAAACACCCAGCTCCTTTTCATACCTCGCGCCCCGTGCTACCTCGGCGAACCCCTCTCCTGCCCGCGTTACTCTGCCATTTGCATTATAATCACCGTTGCTGTCTGTCATCCTGAACATTTGATACCAATTCAGAAGTGTAGTGGAAACACACATCAAAAAACGCGAATGCATCATCAAACTGCACTTGCAACTCACAAAAATCTTTGAGCACGCTGGAATTCGAAGTCGGTGTTGACGAGCAAGCAGTTAGCATAACCACTACTACAATTCCATTCAATGATGCCTTATTTTATGAGGCACGGCTCAGACCCTCTGGCTCTCGCAAATTTCGCTACGCTCCTTTCACCATCTAGCGGAGAAATAAGGTATCACTCACGCGACGAAATTAGCGATTTTAAAGTTAGCTCAGAGGCTTCATTTAGGCTTGAAGATCTTTTATAGGCAGTACATCTACCACATAGTTCAGACGGATTTACTTCCCCTTTAAAGAGAGACGTACGAAGGATTTTTCGCCTTTAAAAATCCACGTCTTCGATCGCGTTTGAAGCCACAAATTTGGCAATACGTAAAAGCCTGAAACGTTAACCGTCGAATTCGCAAACATCGTCTGTGTCGGCACAACCACCTTTAAAACAATGTTAAACTATTTATGCTTTAAAAAAGAAGAAAGTTTAACATGCGCGATTTACAAAAATTCAAAGGTTTCAATGCATATCGTACACGGCCTGGCCAGAAAATTAAGAAAACATTTGGATATTTGATAATTGTTTAAAGTAACTTTTAAAAGACGTGACCATTTCCCTCCAAATTAAGACAAAAACTACTCAAATTTTCAAAACATTTTGTAGTACGTTATTTCAACATCTAATTTAAAAGAACACATGTTGTTAAGAAAAACACCTCTAGCTTCAATATTGATGTAGGAAGACGCCAAAATCTTTTAAGAATATGCAGTTTTCCAGAAAACTGAGAGTTTAATGAAAATAGGACCTGAGTAAATTTTATGAGGGAATTTTGCTCCATTCGAAATATACGTATTTAAAAAAATGAATGCTTTGTAAAAAAATTAGTTTTAAAAATTGTCTTAATTTCATGAAAAAATACGCAAAAACTATTAATATAAAAACTTGTACGTGACTGTAGTGAAAGAAACTTTTTGACTAACAGATTGCATTAAGAAAAAAATGTCTACTTTTCATGTTGAAGTTGTACGTCGACGATGACTTTTTTTAATTATTTACACGCAGTGTTTATAGTACTATCTTAGATCTTGATAAAAGTAGTCGAATATCTCAAGATATCCTGAAGTTGCAATAAGGAAAGTCATCACGACAAAACCAGAACATGGATATTATAAAATACAAAAAAGAGCAGTATTTTTACCTTTTTCGAAGAGATGGAACTTAAACCAATAAAAGAGATTCAGCTACAGAATCAGCCAAGTGCACCTCGCAGACAGTAGCTTCTAAGTCTTCGCTGACCAGTGACGACTCGTTGACGATACTCGGTTTTATACAAAAATTCAATGAGAACTACCAACATTCAAGGTTGTACTTTGTCATGTTAGGAAAACAAAAATACATAAAAATTTATAATATTTGTGTTGGATTCCTGTTCTTTATTCTAATCTGAAAATTGTGTTTTCTGTTGGTGATTGGGCTGTACACATTTAATAAATATTAACGTTTAATATGTCACGTCAAAAGATACTTAGATTGGTAAGACTGGTCGCGGCCTCTCAGTGGGGCGGCTTGCACAAGGGAGGAAGCAACTCCAAGCGGACTGTGGCTCAAGGGCCAGTGTCATAATCGCTAAGCGTTCACATGATTTTAATATGCAAAACTCTCGTAACTTGTTTCGAACAAAATATTTTTCTCAGTTTTCTTTTGTGACAAAAACCAGCAACCAATGATCTGTGTCTTCGAAATGCAATTCCATGAATATGAAGTGCGATATTGTTTAAAAAACAAAAAAAAATCACTTTCAATTTTGGGCAACTAGAATAGTCGATAAAAATTTTGTTTCTCTGGCGTTTCTCATTACGTGAATTTCCACTATGGATTGTGAGCTGTGTACCGAATATTCAAAACTAACATATTAATTTAGTAGATGTTCAGGACATACATAATTGAATTTGGCTGCTTAAACATACTGTAGTTGGTTTTATTTTGGGTGGGAATTGTTAGAATTTGATTGTACTTTAGCAGTACTTTGATTTACAAAAAATCATTGTACAAACAATAATAGAAACCAATGAACTGAGTGCCCTAAGACCCTAACAAATCACACACAATATCATCCACCACACAAAAAGTAAATCGTAAATGAAAATAATGCGTACTTAAAAAGAAATTAATAGAGAGAATATAAGGAATTAATTTTTTGTCTGAGGTTCAATACAAATATTTGTAGGTAGAACTTTCTCATTTATGCGACAATCTGCAATTACTGTTTTTTAATTAATTTGAAAATATTTCATTACAATGCTATTCCGAATGTTCTTGTTATCATTTTATTACTTTCTTTTGCTTGCACAGTGTAGAGCTTACGCATTATATAGCAAAAATCGTAATGCGGTAGGGGCGAATAATATTCATCGTAATAAATTAGTTCTTCTATATTCTGGGGAGTCATAATTCACATTTTATAGTTCCTGGAGACCGAAAAATTAATCGAGGGCAAAACAGCTGCCCGTCTGTCTGTGAACAACGCTAGCGGCAAAACCGTAAGCGAAATATTCACCAAAATTTATATTCTCCAAATGATCTGGATGATGTCGCGGCCTCTTGAATTTAAAACCGATACTTTGATTTTATAGATAACTTTACATGGAGGGCTAAAAAATATTTTCAAAAGTTTGTAAAAACTGCTTCCAATTTTTTTCCTTTGACGGAAATGACGCTTAAAGAAGGGTGTGGGATGTATTTTCGCTGCACTCCCTGAATTTTAGAAAATTGCACTAGTTCAAGTTATGTTGGCATCTTTCTACAACTATAATTATGAAAAACTAGCGTAGCCGTGCGAGAACTCTCGCGTGTTAAGCCCTACCCTTTCTCTATCGATTTGTCTATCCTTTCCATTAAGAAGGAAAATCGTTAATGAAACGTGTTTATTTGTTTAAAAATGTATAAATGCAACTTCTAATGTACTTACAGAATTTCAAACAAAAAAATAACAATTCAATTGATGTTGGAAACAAATTTTCAATAAAGGTTATTTCGGCTTTATAGAGAGATGTTCTTGGGATAATTCGTACTTCTGTAAAACGAGTATTTGAAGAAATTATTCAATCTTCCTTGAGAGTTAGCTCTTTTGCTTTTTTGATAGTCACAAGAATATTATAATCGGTTTTTGCTGTTTAGAAAACCAAATAAAGTAGTTCGAAATTACTGGATATGGCTAGTACAGCCTAACTCTTCCCAAAATTATTTAACTTCCCTTGATTTGTTATGAAGAACAGAGGGCGTTTTGGAGATTCAGGGTGCCAGCTTGCTGGGGTACGAAAATTGAAAAATTATTTGTATACTATAAAGGACTGGATTATTTTTTGCGTTCTTATGTAGCTCGAGAAAAGCAATTCCGAGCCAAAAAATAATAATACTATATTTTCACCTTTTGTTATCATTAGATACGATTTAGTAGGCTTAGACATTACATCGATATATGGGAATTTTGCTCAAACGATGTTGCGTATTAAATATCTTAACGAACCGACTCCTTGAGTTAAATATCAAATGGTGTATTATTTACAATATGAGTTAGCAGCTGGGCGTTGATATACAAACATCCAGATACCACCACCATTTAAATTGTGCGTTTGGATTGTGATCGTTGCCAGTTTCGAGTGACTCATGCTATTCTTTCTATAATTTTAAATTTAGTGGATTTTTAAAATTAATTCACGTAGTATTGTAGGTTAGCGCGTTTTGATTTTTGTTTTTCGTTTATTTCAAGCTATTTTACTTTATCGTATTTAAAATGTTTGTTCTTTTTGTTGTGCTGTAGCACCACAGGTTTTTCCTACTACCTCTGCGTATCCCTGCGAGAACTCTCGCATGTTATTCCCCACACTCATCCCTATCTTTCTCTTTCCATTCTAAGAGGGAAAGTTGTTAACGAAACGTGTTTATTTGTTTAAAAATGTATAAAGGTAACTTGCAATGCCGGATGCCAAGCTCCGATATGGCGTTTTGAAATTCTTTGAAATTGCTCTAATGTTTGGGAGATGTTATAGTTGCATGAAACACAGTTACAATTGTCGAATTTGGTTTGATAAAAGAAAATAATTTTTTGGGAGGAAATAATTTTTGCACCTGGTGGTTTAAGTGCGCGTTACAGGTGCATAGCTGAAAAAAAGAGAGGGCATTCAAAATACTCCAGATTTGCGTTGCGTAATTTATAGACGGCCCTTCTTTGATTATTACTTTCCCGTGTACATACATACGGAGTAACAAACGTAGTTTCGTTGCCGGGCCGTGATAATGAAAAAGTGGATAAAACCAGTTGGTAAATTAAGGGGGAAAATCCTCCACCACTTGGTGTATTCAGAATCCCTGATTTGTGCGTCATGCCGAAAAACCGATTGACAGCAAAACGTTTGGCCGTCCATCTGCCTGTCTGTCTGTGAACAACACTAGCACCTAAACCAGAAGTACGATTTCTTCCTAAATTAATATTCCCCGGTCGATCTGGTTCCACTCGAGGTGCCGCGATTTTTAAAAACTTTCTTAAAAAATTGGGGGTACTTTACATGAAGCCCCACGGACATTTTCAAAAAAAATTCTCAAAAACGGCTCCAAATTTCGTTTTTAAATTTCTTGTAAGAATAGAGTAAAATACACTTATTAAGGTAGCGTAGGTCCTAATTTCACAATTAACTCTGCTGCTTATTTAATTTTCGGAAATTGCAAATTTCAATATTTTCGGTCTCTGTCTACAACTACAAAATTAAAGATAGGGATTTTTCTTTCAAATGAAATTTGTTCTCCAAAGTGAGTTCTTTCATTAAGGTTGATAATTGTTTTTGATAGTTTTAGTAGTTTACGCGCAATATTGCGTGCAATATGTGCAATTGTAAAAAATGACAAAAACAAGATTTTCTCAAAAACGGCTTCAAATATTTTTGGTAGGGTTAGTAAATGTACTCTATGAGATTACGTAAACGCCATATTGCTCTTATCTTTTGTTGTTGTTTTTTCATTACAAAAATGTAATTTTTTTACATGTCTGTCACGTCGTTAATATTTCCATTAGCGGCGATTTGTTCACATTATTATATTTATGAGTACATGTACTTTAAATAATGTCATATAAAGTTTCTTGAGAATTCAAGAAATATATAAACAGGATGTTGGTATGTATATGAGAGCAAAACTCCAACATCGTTAGACCGATCTCCATGAAAGTTGGCACTTCTACGTGTTTTTTCACAGAGAAGGTTTATGTGTTGTAAATTCTGTTGTTACTCCACTACATGGCGCTACATATTCACTACATATTTACTACATAATCACGTCAAATGCAATTTGCAGCACACTCGGCAGCATTTTGAATCTATATCGTTAAATAACTCCTAAACGAAGCGTTCTATGTTCTTAAAAACTAAACTTTTGAGGCCAATGGCCTCAAAGAAACGTTTCTCACACCATAATATACAGGATGAGATCTTCTTAAATATTCTATTACATTTTTGCTGGTTCGACGCTTCACGAGTACCCCACCTGTTGAGAACCTGTTTAATCTGCAACCGTATGTGAGATTACTTATTACCTGATCTTCTATGCCATGGAATCTCACGGGTGTACCAGGCTCGATAATAAAGTTAAATAAGAATAGTTTGTATTGACAAGGGTGCATTATATTGTTATTAATTACAAGGTGACATATTGAATAAATGACGGAGGATAAGAGGAATATATATATATATATATATATATATATATATATATATATATACACACACACACACATACATATATTACAGGCTTAATATGGAACTGGAAAAATAAGGAAGAGGGTGGGGTATAGCATGCGAGAGTTCTCGCACGGGGATGGTAGTTACTACAATAAGCAGTGTTGTTTCGAACTACGTCCCGCTCGCACGTACAAAGTTAAAGTTTTCAGTGCGGAGAAATAATAATTGTATCTTTCGTTGGTATTCCTAGAATCTAAGTGCCCTGAAAGCACTCAGGATGGTTGCAGAAGTGAAATGAAAAGAGGTGACGCAGCGCCCAAGAGGCGCTTAAGGGTCGGGCCGCATAAGTGCCGAAGTCTCCAAGTGCCGGAAGTCCTCAGATGTATTACGCCAGCCTTTTCTGAGCTCTCCGCTTCACAAAGCCATTTTCATAGGATTATTTAAAAACATAAAGTACTGACTTTTCACTTAACTTTATAATAAGTCATACTTTATATTAACACTATACCTACGACGTATCCTATCGTTACTCTAAGGTTTTATTGTTTTTAACAAATGCATTTGATTCTTATGATGTGGTGCTTCACATTCTGAATCGTTCTCAGAACACTGGGTAAAAGTTTCAGTATATTGATCTCAATTGATCGGAAACATTAAACAGTGCTTCATTAGACGAGTGATTAGAAACCATACTGAATATACTACATATTTGAAAATTCAGCTAACATTTTACGGAGAATTAATATACAATTAAATTGATTATTTTGTAAATTTTAAATAGCTTTAATTGAAAATTAATATTTTAAACTATCTACGTGTATATTATTATATGTATCACTTTCAGTATGATCTATTATTCAATATGTTCACTGGCGAAGCTTAAGTAAAAATATTAAATATCACTTATAATCCAAGACAAAACTATGAGACATTGGAAACTGAAGTGAAATGAAGGACATTGTGAAAATTAAACAGAAGGTAACATATGGGTGCTCCTTCATACAAAACGGAAATGTTTTGAATAATGCAGATCAGTCAAGTCAGCTGGGCTACCGAGTAAGAAATATTTTAAATTTGTTTGCGAAGTTGCAAATAAGGAATTATAAGAACTATAAATACTGTTTAATATTTATTTTCAGAGAAGTTCCACTAGTCTTTCCTTTGGGTTTGGTCATAATTAAATTTGATTAAATTAACATACCAGAAAACTCAAAAAAATAAAAGAATAGACCACCCAAGAACACGAGAGAAAGAAAAATCACAAGAATTGTTTTAGTTACTTTATTACATTCTATCCAAAACAACGCCAGAATAGGACAAGCTCTCCAGATCCTGTGATGAATGTAACAAGAGCGCAAATAATAAAATAAGTTTTTGATGTCATTAGGCTGATGACAGCAACCCAATATATTATTGGTGTAATCGGCCATGCATCATTGAATACTTTTCGTAGAACATAACAAATTTCACAGCAGCTGATTAGAAACTAGTGGTGCTACAGAATGACACAGACTTTCTCGTATTAGTTTTCTATTTCCTTTGGTCTCGGCTAACTATTCGGATTTGCCACATGCTCTTGCTGCCATATGTCGCCACCCAAAGTACTTTTTTAAAACATTTTCTTAATTTTTCGGTTTCTTAATAAAAGAACGGCAATATTGTTTTAAGAATACCAAAGAACAGTAAAACCTCAACCTAAATGGCAATTTTCTTTGAAATATTAGGAGCCGTTTTTAAGAAAATGGCGTTTCAACGCTACTGTTGCTTACTAAGGGAAAATTGAAGCCCCTTTTCACAGAAAATTTTTGAGTTTTCGAGTAACTTCTTTGGAAGCATATACACTCACAAATACAACAGTGTTTACAAATTGCTGGTAATGTGCATATTAAAGGTGTGAGGGATCTTACAAAAAATTACATGTGTAATTTTTGAAAAAACAAAAATACTCCAAATTAAACTTTACATCATATTAAAGAGTACAAATAGCACTATCTCTTCGAAAACTTTGAAGAAAAATTTGGAGTAATTTATGAGAAAATGCCGTTTGAGCGTTTCTGAAAAGGCCGAATCTTCAGCTAGTTTTAACAGAAAACAGTTGAGTTCTCGAGAAACTTTATATGACATTATTTAAAGCACATGTAGTCATAAATATAATAATGTGAACAAATCACCGACAAATTTTTGAAAAAGCACAAGATACGATCAATATGGCGATGCCATCTCATAGAGTACATTTAGTACTTTCCCTAACAAAATTAAAAGAAAAGAAAGAGCCGTTTTTGAGAAAATCTTGTTTTTAAATTTTTAAAATTGCACATATTGCACGCAATATTGCTTAAAATTTACTAAAACTATCAAAACATAGTGGTGCTACAACAGCACATACTTTCCCGCGTTATTGGAAACAGCTATGTTGTATTGAAATATTGCACTTTCTGCGCTACAAACATCTTATCTATTATTTGAAAACGTCCAATTCAACCAAGAAGCAAACAACTCACTGTTTCCATCGCAGTGTTGTCAGAACTATGTGAATTCTACAACTGCATAAAAATATAATACAAAAGTTTTGTAAACTTGTATTGAAAAAAGAAGCCTGATACCCCGGACAATATAGATGTTCATTGCATACGGCCATGATTAGAGAAGAATATTCTAAATCCATGCAAAAATACTGTACTCAATACCAATGGTACAGTATTTGGTGCGAAAAGTAAATATTTTCATGCAAATATCAACATAAATTTGACAGTTATAATTCCTTTTGATACAGCTACATCAAGTCACAACAATGATACGTAATTCACAGAAATACGCGAGCGCAAAACGGAATTCCATTGTTGCATCCCCTGCATTATCGCTATTCTCTGAGAGCTAGTAATTTTTATTTTAAATATTTCAAAATACAACTAGATAATTTTTAAATATTAATGTCTAAATGTGTAACAAAAGGTCGAATGTAAGAAACGAATAAAGAAATGATATACAAAATTGCAAATTCTAATTTACAACGCATACAGCTGTCCGAAGCGCAGTAAATTTACAGCGGGCTAATATGTTTGTCAAAAAATTATAGAAAAACTACTTATATTTTGAAAAAAATAAGTATGACCTTATTGGAAGATATAGTTAAGATAAATACATTTCATTGAGAAAAAAATTGTATTTTCACAATAGTGGTTGTAAGAAAACGACGAAAACCAAACGCAGTGAACTCCGAGCGGGCTGTTACGTTTGTTAGGAAATAATAGAAAAACTACTCATATTTTCAAAACATTCAATATGACCTTATTTGAAGATATTTATTTGCTGAGTATATTTCGTCAAGAAAAATAATTGTGTCTTCTCAATTGTAGATGTAGAAAGAAGCCGAAAATGTTTTAATTTTTTAAGTTTTGCAAAATCAGGCATTTCAACGAACATGAAACCTGCTTCATTCTCTTAAGCTTCCTTTACGGTATCTCAGGTCCCAATTTAATCAAAAAACGTTGTGAGATTTTTAAGAAAAATTGATTTAAAGAAAAGTTTTAAAAATGTCTATGTTTCACACAAAATTTCGCAAAAAATACTTTTTTTTGAGAACTTGAACATGACCTTATTTGAAGACCTGTTTTTTACGAACACATTTCATTAAAAAATATTGTATCTCCATAACTGTAGTTGTAGGAAGACGCCGAAAAAATTTGAATTTTTTCAATTTTCGAAAAATCAGAATTTTTAACCAACTTAAGGTACATTACATGAAACCTACGCCGTTCTCTTAAATGGGCTTCAGACTATCCAACAACAAAATTTAATCAACATTTTTGGCGTCATTTTTTGGAAAAAATTGAAAATGTTCCAGGGGCTTAATGTAAAGTACTCCCAAAATTATCCGTTTCAAATTCAAGGGCCACGAGATCAGTCATATCGATTCGGAAGTATCAATTTTGGGGAAATCGGTTGAACGGTTTAGTCGCTTGGCGTTGTTCACAGACGGTCAGGCGTTTTGCTTTCAGTTGATTTTCGGTATCAAGGACCCACAAAACAGGGATTCTAGCTGCACCACGTGTTAGGTTTTCTTTCTTAATTTTTTAACTAGATGTATCCACTTTTACGTTACCATGCCCTGTAATAAAAGGTTTTCTGCCGAAAAGTCGCCGTTTTTTCGTGCATTACATAAATTTCCCTTCACTATACGTACGTATAGTATACGGGAATGTAAAATATACATGATCTTAATGAAAGAACTCAATTTGGAGAACAAATTTCATTTGAAAGAAAAATCTCCATCTTTAATTCTGTTGTTGTAGAAAGAGACAGAAAAAATTGAAACTTTCGCAATTTTCGAAAATTTGGAGTTAATTGTGAAATTAGGACCTGCGCCCCTTAATAAGTTTATTTTAACTTTTTACTTTCCCGTATACGTACATATACACGGAGTGATATACGTAGTATAGGGAAAGTTATGTAATGCTGCGCGAAAAATGGCCAATTTTCGACGGAAAAAAATTAATTGCCGGGCCGTGAAAACGAATAAATGGATAAAACCAGTTGCTAATTAAGAAAAAATCCCCTAACACGTGATGTAGCCAGAAATCCCGTTTTCTAGGTCCTTGATACCGAAAACCCAATTGAAAGGAAAACGTCCGTCTGTCCGTCCGTCCGTCAGTCTGTCCGTCTGTGAACACTGCTAGCGCCTAAAACCATACGTACGGTTTCTTTCAAAATGGATATTCCCTGGTCGATCTGATTCTAGTCAAAGCTTTGAAGATTTAGAAAAAGATTCTTCAAAATTTGGGAGTACTTTATATGAAGCCCCCCGGATGATTTTCAAAATTTTCTCAAAAACGGCTCCAAATTTTTTCTTTAAATATCTTGTAATAGAGTAAAATACACTTATTAACATGGCACAGGATCCGATTTTCACGGATAACTGAATTTTCGAAAATTGTGAAAGTTAGATTTTTTTTCGGCGTCTTTCTCCAGCTACAAAATTGAAGATAGAGATTTTTTCTTCAAATAAAATTTGTTCTGCATATTGAGTTCTTTCATAAAGGTCATGTAAATGTTTCTCAGACTTTTAGTAGTTTTCGTGCAATATTGCGTGCAATATGTGCAACATTAAAAATTAACAAAAAAAAGATTTTCTTAAAAACGGCTCCAAATTTTTTCTTTAAACTTTTGGTATGGATAGTAGTACATTTACTCTATCAGATGACATAAAAGCCACATTGGTCTATCGGTTGGTTTTTTCAAAAATTACAAAAATGTAAATTTTTTCACATGTGTCTCACATCGATAATATTTACATTAGCGGCAATTTATTCACATTATTATATTTACGAGTACATGTGCTTTAAATAATGTCAAGTAAAGTTTCTCGAAAACACTACCGTTTTCTGTGAAAAGTAGCTCAAATTTCGGCATTTTCAGAAATGCTCAAACGCCATTTTCTCATATATGGCTGCAAATTTTTTCTTGAAACTTTTGTAACAGATAGTGATAATTACACTCATTAATATGACGTGATAAGAATAAACTAATACGGGAAAGTCTGTGCCATTCTGTAGCACCACTAGTTTTGTATTCTTACAAGATAATGTAAAGAGAAAATTTGGAGCCGTCTTTTAGAAAATTTTGAAAATGTCCGTGGGGCTTCATTGAAAGTAACCTCAAATTTTGAAAAAGTTTTTCAAAATCGCGGCGTCTCGAGTGGATTCAGACTGACTGGAGAGTATTAATTTTGGAAGAAATCGTACTTATGTTTTAGGCGCTAGTGTTGTTCATTGACTGACAGACGGACGGACGAACGAACGTTTTGCTTTCAATTGGTTTTTCGGCATGAAGAACGCACAAATCAGGGATTCTGGCTGCACAACGTGTTAGAGGATTTTCCCCCTTAATTTAGCAACTGGTTTTATCCACATTTTCGTTGTCATGGCCCGGCAATGAATTTTTTTGAGCTGAAAATTTGCAGTTTTTTCGGCCAGCATTACATAACTTTCCATATACGTATATACGTATATACATACGTATATACGTATATGTACGGGAAAGTAATAATCACAGAAGCAATACGTCCATAAATTACGCAACGTAAGATGTGGAGTATTTTGAATATCTCCTCTCTCTCTTGCTATGCACCTGTAACGCGCACTTGAACCACTTTCTAAATAATTACGTACCACTTGCGACCAGACCATGCCCATTTACAGTAAATAAAATTAAATTATAAAGTAGTAACAGTGAGTTTTATTTTTGGTATGTATAAAATTTAAAATAAAATAAGAATTAATCTTGCAATGAGATTGTGGAAAATTTTTCAATGAAGGACATGTAGACGAGAAAAAGTATCCGACCATAAGACATACACACGCTGTTGTAGATAACGCTTGTGCCCCGAGTCTACTGCACCAATTTAATTACATTCTAAAATATGCTATAGGTTAGTTTTGAATATTTTCTTCGTTAATCTTAGATATTAAATTAAAGTATATGACATAGATGTCATGTACAGGGTGCCCGGGGAGGAAACGTCGAAACTTCGAAAACAAGCTCTTAAATCAATTCTAAGCATATTTTGTCTAATAACCTACGTGGATATTCCGAATGGTTGAGCCGCAACAAGCACTCAAAAGTTGGTTTGAAAAATTAATTTCTAGGCAAAAATTTGCATTATGGAAGCATAGAAACATTCCATAAACATGTTAATTGTTTATTATTTACAAAAGAAATTAATACATTTGCTCAGACAGAAAAATTAAGTTTATTATACAAAATATGCTTAGAATTGTTTTAAGAGCTTATTTTCGAATTTTCGGCGTTTCCTCTCCGGGCACCTGTATATACATCGATGAAAAATATTTCCATTTTATTGCTACAATTTATACACCATACATTTTTAATTTATTAAAATTTTTAATTTAATTTGTTAAAATGGTAATTTTTGGTGTAAGACTGAATAAAATTATTAAATGTTGAAACTTTTATAAAATGTTTAAAATAAGAAAATAAATATCAGCATTACGTAACACTAAACTATCACTCCTCCTACTTATAAATAACGCAGCGCAACACTGTCTCAAACCCCTTCCTCCCTCTTTAGTGTTACGTAATTTATGGACGAATCCATAAGCGAGCCAGTCACTAGATTGTACATAAATTATGTAATGCAAGGTTATGGCAGAAGTTTGTAACTAGTGGTGCTAAAACACCCAACACTTTTCACACTTAGTAACTGTTACCTAATGTTATTCCACGTTTTCTGTCCGTATTAACATGTCTCAGTCATCATTTCTAAAACTCATCACTAGGGGGAAGATTTTAAAATATGTACTTTTTTCTTTTTGCTTTCTAATAATGCCATGTCACATAGAAATTTGTTTTATTTCATGACAAAAAGAAATGACCCATTTTTATATGTTTTTCTCTCATTTTTCTTCGATTTTGACTAATAAGTCATTTTTTATCTTTTTCAATAAATTTAAAAACATTTTTCGCTGATTTCATTGAATTTAATATGATTTTAATGGTACTTGCTTCAAATAATAATTACGAGATGTTTTCTATAGAATTCCTGAGAAGCCTGTTCAATTTCTTCGTTCAGGAACTGTAATGACAGCCGTTGTATGTAATCTAAGGTTCCTGTGACGCCTGTCAGTGCCATTGTCGGTTTGGCCAATTTCGGGATAACTTACGACAGAGATTTCCTGGTAAAGAACAAATCATACAAAAAAAACTGCAAGCTGATTTCACTTAAAGGAATGGAAGGACCCTCTGTATCATTAGTAACATATCCAACAGTTTGAGTTCTTCATCCAAATTGCTTTTGATAACATTTTTATGTCTTTTTTCTTTGTCTAAGAGCATTTTATTGATCATTTTTGTTGATGTTCAGGGTCTCAAAAACCGCCCCCTACTGATTAAAAATCGTTGAATATTAGGTGCAAGAATTATCTCCTTTAAAGAAATTATTTTCTTTTATCAACACAAATTCGACAATTATAAACTGGGTTTTATACAACTACAACACCTCCCAAAATTAGAGGGATTTCAAAGAATTCCAAAACGCCATATCGGGGCTTGGCATCCGCCGTTGAAATTCAATCTGATATCCCTAGCAAATGGAGCGCAGGAAATTCCACTTTGCAAATTCGAAAAGAAAAAAAGATTCGCTAAAATACTTATATTTTTAAAATATGTATATAACCTTTTTTGAACAACTTACTTTTTAGAAAATATTTCATTTAGCAAAAATCACTATCACAAATATTGTATTGTTGCCTTTTGTTGCTTATTTTAATGTTGTCTTTTGTTGGGGTTTAAAATTTTCGGAAATACAGAGTTCGGCGAAAATGGCACCAGCACCATTTTCTTTGCCGTTGTTTGCTACATACGAGGAACAAATTTAAAGATAAAATTGGAGCCTTTTTTTAAAAAAATAATTGATTAAAGATTGGGTACGTCAGAAGTACCTGTGTTTGAGTCAAAAACTTCTCATGTTTTCGAAAAATTTAACATGGCCTTTTTAAAGATCTGTTTTTGATGAACAGATTCCATTAAGGAAAGAATATATTTTCATAATTATAGTTGTAGAAAGACAAACTTGAACTAGTGCAATTTTCTAAAATTCAGGGAGTGCAGCGAAAATACATCCTACACCCTTCTTTAAGCGTCATTTGCTTCAAAGGAAAAAATTGGAAGCAGTTTTTACAAAATTTTGAAAATATTTTTTAGCCCTCCATGTAAAGTTATCTATAAAATCAAAGTATCGGTTTTAAATTCAAGAGGCCGCGATATCATCCAGATCAATCGGAGAATATAAATTTTGGTGAATATTCTGCTTACGGTTTCGCCGCTAGCGTTGTTCACAGACAGACGGGCAGCTGTTTTGCCCTCGATTAATTTTTCGGTCTCCAGGAACTATAAAATGTGAATTATGACTCCCCAGAATATAGAAGAACTAATTTATTACGATGAATATTATTCGCCCCTACCCGCATTACGATTTTTGCTATATAATGCGTAAGCTCTACACTGTGCCAGCAGAAGAAAGTAATAAAATGATAACAAGAACATTCGGAATAGCATTGTAATTAAATATTTTCAAATTAGTTGAAAAACAGTAATTGCAGATTGTCGCATAAATCAGAAAGTTCTACCTACAAATATTTGTATTGAACCTCAGACAAAAAATTAATTCCTCATATTCTCTCTATTAATTTCTTTTTAAGTACGCATTATTTTCATTTACGATTTACTTTTTGTGTGGTGGATGATATTGTGTGTGATTTGTTAGGGTCTTAGGGCACTCAGTTCATTGGTTTCTATTATTGTTTGTACAATGATTTTTTGTAAATCAAAGTACTGCTAAAGTACAATCAAATTCTAACAATTCCCACCCAAAATAAAACCAAATACAGTATGTTTAAGCAGCCAAATTCAATTATGTATGTCCTGAACATCTACTAAATTAATATGTTAGTTTTGAATATTCGGTACACGGCTCACAATCCATAGTGGAAATTCACGTAATGAGAAACGCCAGAGAAACAAAATTTTTATCGACTATTCTAGTTGCCCAAAATTGAAAGTGATTTTTTTTTGTTTTTTAAACAATATCGCACTTCATATTCATGGAATTGCATTTCGAAGACACAGATCATTGGTTGCTGGTTTTTGTCACAAAAGAAAACTGAGAAAAATATTTTGTTCGAAACAAGTTACGAGAGTTTTGCATATTAAAATCATGTGAACGCTTAGCGATTATGACACTGGCCCTTGAGCCACAGTCCGCTTGGAGTTGCTTCCTCCCTTGTGCAAGCCGCCCCACTGAGAGGCCGCGACCAGTCTTACCAATCTAAGAATCTTTTGACGTGACATATTAAACGTTAATATTTATTAAATGTGTACAGCCCAATCACCAACAGAAAACACAATTTTCAGATTAGAATAAAGAACAGGAATCCAACACAAATATTAGAAATTTTTATGTATTTTTGTTTTCCTAACATGACAAAGTACAACCGTGAATGTTGGTAGTTCTCATTGAATTTTTGTATAAAACCGAGTATCGTGAACGAGTCGTCACTGGTCAGCGAAGACTTAGAAGCTACTGTCTGCGAGGTGCACTTGGCTGATTCTGTAGCTGAATCTCTTTTATTGGTTTAAGTTCCATCTCTTCGAAAAAGGTAAAAATACTGCTCTTTTTTGTATTTTATAATATCCATGTTCTGGTTTTGTCGTGATGACTTTCCTTATTGCAACTTCAGGATATCTTGAGATATTCGACTACTTTTATCAAGATCTAAGATAGTATTTAAAACACTGCGTGTAAATAATTTAAAAAAGTCATCGTCGACTTACAACTTCAACATGAAAAATATACTTTTTTTTCTTAATGCAATCTGTTAGTCAAAAAGTTTCTTTCACTACAGTCACGTACAAGTTTTTATATTAATAGTTTTTGCGTATTTTTTCATGAAATTAAGACAATTTTTAAAACTAATTTTTTTACAAAGCATTCATTTTTTTAAATACGTATATTTCGAATGGAGCAAAATTCCCTCATAAAATTTACTCAGGTCCTATTTTCATTAAACTCTCAGTTTTCTGGAAAACTGCATATTCTTAAAAGATTTTGGCGTCTTCCTACATCAATATTGAAGCTAGAGGTGTTTTTCTTAACAACATGTGTTCTTTTAAATTAGATGTTGAAATAAGGTACTGCAAAATGTTTTGAAAATTTGAGTAGTTTTGTCTTAATTTGGAGGGAAATGGTCACGTCTTTTAAAAGTTACTTTAAACAATTATCAAATATCCAAATGTTTTCTTAATTTTCTGGCCAGGCCGTGTACGATATGCATTGAAACCTTTGAATTTTTGTAAATCGCGCATGTTAAACTTTCTTCTTTTTTAAAGCATAAATAGTTTAACATTGTTTTAAAGGTGGTTGTGCCGACACAGACGATGTTTGCGAATTCGACGGTTAACGTTTCAGGCTTTTACGTATTGCCAAATTTGTGGCTTCAAACCCGATCGAAGACGTGGATTTTTAAAGGCGAAAAATCCTTCGTACGTCTCTCTTTAAAGGGGAAGTAAATCCGTCTGAACTATGTGGTAGATGTACTGCCTATAAAAGATCTTCAAGCCTAAATGAAGCCTCTGAGCTAACTTTAAAATCGCTAATTTCGTCGCGTGAGTGATACCTTATTTCTCCGCTAGATGGTGAAAGGAGCGTAGCGAAATTTGCGAGAGCCAGAGGGTCTGAGCAGTGCCTCATAAAATAAGGCATCATTGAATGGAATTGTAGTAGTGGTTATGCTAACTGCTTGCTCGTCAACACCGACTTCGAATTCCAGCGTGCTCAAAGATTTTTGTGAGTTGCAAGTGCAGTTTGATGATGCATTCGCGTTTTTTGATGAGTGTTTCCACTACACTTCTGAATTGGTATCAAATGTTCAGGATGACAGACAGCAACGGTGATTATAATGCAAATGGCAGAGTAAAGCGGGCAGGAGAGGGGTTCGCCGAGGTAGCACGGGGCGCGAGGTATGAAAAGGAGCTGGGTGGATTTAGACAGTTTGGTGTAAGGCAAAATAAGCCCGTTGATACATGATAGGCAGAAAAACATTCCTTTCCTTTTTTTGAATAGATCAATATGACACATAAATACCCGAGCAAGTAATATTTAGTTCTGTTTCAACATCCTGTGCGATTTAATCGCATGTGTTTCCACTAATATGTGCAATTCTTACTTTCTGTTTGTCAATTCATAATTATGTAAAGCAAGCTATTTAACTCAACGCACCTCTCTTTTATAAATAAAAACCTTCACTGCTATTTTTCAGATGAACAAGGATCAGCGAGACAATAGAGCGAACCAGCTCAATCCTAATCATGAAATAAGTGGAAAAGGTATGGAGGTTGCTTTTTATTTCGTCGATAATTATCGTCGATTTCGGCTTGTTGGTTGAAAATTTACTCTCACATGTTCTTTATTTTGCAGGACATTCTCATGGATATCGCGGGCAAGGGTCAAAAGCGGACCTTGATAACCACGCCAATCAATTAAATCCAAACAACGAGCGGTTTGCAAGAAAAAAGTAATCTTTTTAAATTCAGCACTACTCAGAGTTTGTATTTCTACAAAATGTAAATCGGATTGACGATTAAAACTTCTGAGGTGCTTTATTTTCATGTACTGAAAAAATATTGTATTTTTCGGCATGTTCAGACATTAAATGATTTAACGATAAAATTTCATTCGTAGTTATTGATTGTTGTCTATATTTTATCAATCCTTACTGCTTTGCAGTCATTACAATACCTATCATGTTAATAGCACTTGAATCACGTGGTAGTGAATTAGCAGGTGGCTGGTATGAAAAATGAATAAGGAATTGTGCCTACGGGATTTGCCTCTTCAGTCTTTCTTTCACATTAATGATCCTCTCTATAAAAATCTGTCGATGAATATTTACATTATGAACTAAGGTTTGTAAGTGTATATGAATGAGTTACTAGCTAACAACTTCAAATGAACTGTCTCTTAAATGTAAGAATAGATTTGTCGTGGATGTGCCGTGGATGCTGCATAACTGTTTCAGTTAGAAACTGTACTGATTATCAGAATTACAATGATAAGTAATTGTACGATAGCATTAGTTAATAAATAGACAATAGTAGGAAATACATAATAAATAGTCATATGGTTGAATTTTAAAAATGCTAAATATGCCTCTAACAAGTAACGTACTTCAACGTCTGAGTTATTGAAGCTATCTCGATCTGGTTCTTCGTCCAGTTTACCTGATATATTGTACTAATGCTGAGATGTCCCGTTCTTCTGTCTCTGAACATGAATGTAGTTTCATGATGACGTTGTTGAGCATTTCGCGTGTTAGTTGTACGTGTGAAATCGGGGGTGTGGGTTATATCGTTAGCAAAATTAAAAATAACATCTCTAGTTCGTTTACCTATCCACAAAGGTTTTCTGCAACTCGAGAGGAAGAAGTTTAGTTTTTCAAATGTTATTAACCATGCTTTTTTGGTACTTTTAATCATTTTCATATGTATACTCAGGGGCGGCTCGTCCTAAGGGGCCACTGGGGCCGGACCCCACCAATATTTAATAAATGTACAAAAATTTTTATCTACTATTTATCTATACAGTAATCTCCTTGTGATAATTGTAGTACTTTATTGGAATTCTTTATTCGTGAAGATCGACAATTCGTCTCCAGAACTCATTCCATGTCCCAATAACCAAGAATTGAGGGTCATAGTTACCTGCCGCACTTAAAAATTGCGTTAGTAGCATTCAAGGGGCCCGGCTTGCGTGGGCCCCACAGCCGGTAACTCCGCTCCGTTTACAAGGTCAGCGCCCTTCCGCACTGGGCGCGAGTACTGCTTGCTAATTTTAGCAGCCCTTGGGGCCCGCACCAGCGGGCCCTTCTGACAGAACGGGCAGTCTGAGCGCGCCGTTTCCAAAGTGCACATGAAGTTCTGCGCGCTAAAAGATGAACACAGTGGATTCGTTACATCGTTTTCTGTTTTCTTTACTGAGACTTGAAGAAAAAATTGATATCAAACGGTTAGGAGCACATCAACCGAGTGACTTTTCATTTACGGAAATTGATAGAAAGAAGAAACAAACTTTCTGTAATTCATGGTTTCAGAAAAAATCATGATTGACTGTGAGAGAAGGCAGACAAAGCTTATTTTGCTTTTATTGTTCATTATGTGATGGTGAGGGATTGTGGACGACCGTAGGATGTAAGGATTTGAAACATTTGAGCAAGAGGATAAAGAAACACGAAGAAAGTGCATTGCATTTAGAAAATGCTTGCAAATTTAAAACTTGTGGAACTGTGAATATTGCTGCACAGATTGATTCGGCGGTCAAAGTTTCAATCCAGAAACATAATGAACAAGTCACAAAAAATAGACATTTTAGGGAGAGTGATTGAGTGTTTAAAATTCTGTGGTACTCATGAACTAGCATTGAGGGGGCATGATGAAACTGAAGAATTAAAAAAATCGTGGCAATTTTTTAGACTTATTATCTTTACTCGACAATCTAGATAGAGTACCTAGATTCTCTAAAGTAGGCTTCCCCTTTGGAACTTTCAGCATTCCGTAAGATAAGCTATTGCATTAGCGATTTTTACAAAAATTTTTTGTTTCCGTTGACATACTAACATTTTATTAAACGTATTACTAATAGATCCAACTTAAGTACTTAGTGGAAACGTATAGATTTAAATGTTTAATTAATCGATAATTAATACTAATTAAATGATTCGTTAAACGACACTTATTTAAATAAGTTATTGATTCTGAGGTGTTATTCGTGATTCTGCACTTGGCCCCACCAGGAAAAGAAGTCACGAGCCGCCACTGTGTATACTATATGTGTGTAAATGGGCGGAGAAGGGATTATGGAGCTTAACACGACGTGCGGAGATAATATTTCCCATATGTCGCATACAATTACTTTCCCAAAACTGCTTACGCAAATAGGGAAAGTATTGTTATGCCGGAGGGGGGGACGCCAACTTTTCGTTGACAGAAAAACTCTTCTTGTCGCGTCCTGGTAACGAAAATTTGTATAATAATACATTCCTATACGAAGTAAATCACCTTCTCTAACAGGCTGTAATGTCAAAATCCACGTTTGGTGGATGCGAATGAGTGATTGACAGCAAATCGACCTCTCTGAATCCGGCTAGCCACCATACTGGAGCACAACGAAACACACACTAACATTTAATACTAATTGAGTAGTTGAACTCATTAAATAGTTTAATGAGGCATCACCACTGTAAACTCGTTTAAAACTTTTTTATATGATGAAGATTTCTAAATCTCATGCACGGCTTTATTCAAATAAGTTCTTACGCATCTGACATTGGACTTACAAATATTTCGTAGTAGCTGATAATGTTATGCTTTTAAAGTGGCTTAATTTTTGCTGATTTGAAAATATCTGTAAATATTGCTGTACCAAAAGATGCATTGAAAAATGTGAGTTACCGGATGTATAAAGGTAGGTGCACAAGTTTGTAATCAACAATCCAGAAATTTATCTAAACCAGGTGAATATTTATTTTTTAGTTTACTGACTATTCTGAGGATTTCGTTGAGAGTAGTATCGGAAATAAATATCGTATCGGAAATTTTTTGGGATGCGTAAGATGTTGAATTTTGTGGTTTTAGTCCCTTCGTGAGATCAGACGCAATTGTAAAAAAGTGTTTGTTGAAGACATTCGCAACTTTTTCCGTATTACTAGTTTCTCTTTCATTATCTTATGTAATATCACAGCACTTCGAGTGATATTTATTGTGACTATTTCACGAATAAACACATTACATAATTTGAAAGGATAATATAAATCACAGGAATTACGAAAAAGAGAAATATTACTCAAAATTACAACCGAAAAATGAAAAACTTTCTTGCCGCTCCGACTTATCACTGCCTCCTGGAATAACTTGTAATCAACTAACATGTGAATAACAGTTTAATGCAGAAAATTATTTCCAATATCTTTCAATTTTATAGTCATAAAACTTTCAAAATATTTATTTATGGCACGAGTCCTTAAAGACTAATAGAGGACGAGTCTCATACAATGTTTTTTGTTATTCCTAGTTTATTACTTATTGAAAATAAACTTTTATCACTTTCATGAGTTAAGAAAAAATTGTCATTGCTATCGGTTTTCTGTAGCAAGTGTTGGCTGTACTGGATACTTTGTTTGTGATTAAAAAGTTAAATGCTTTTTCTGGTAATGCAAGCTGGTTGAGAAAAAAATCCGGGAATTTCGAAGTCTGAGTAGATATTTTCGTGCCAGTTATATTCTGGAGGAAGCAGACGAAGCAAGATATAGTTTGATGCTTTCTAAATCTGTAGCCAGTTATGAAAAAGCTTATGATTTATTTTGTGATTGACGAACGAAATGTTCGGGAATGTTCGAGGCATTAACGAAGAGATAATGCTAGCATTTTTGAACGAACGATCAAAAACATTAAAACCAACGAGTCTCTAGTCAAAATGTATACAAATACATTAGAAGACTGAGTATCCACGTAAGTTATTCATTCCCTATAATTTGAAATAAGAGTAAATACTGTAGACTAATCATATAAAATTTAATTGAATATACTATTATAAAGCTATTGAATATTTGAAGAAAAATCTAAGCTAGTTACAAGCCAAAAAATCAAAAGAACAAATTACTAAGTTCTTACAAGAGGTCGACGATCACATACATATACCTGCTTTCTAAGGTCATTCTTGTTTTTGGAGTATTTGGTGCTTTCCGGGGATGAGAACTTGCAGACATGACCGTGAACAATATACAAGAAAAAGGAACATACTACCGGGTACATATTCCTCTGACAATTGTTTACATTTATT
The DNA here is from genome assembly GCA_031308135.1 of Acheta domesticus. Lineage (NCBI taxonomy): Eukaryota > Metazoa > Arthropoda > Insecta > Orthoptera > Gryllidae > Acheta > Acheta domesticus. Next base: position 243,473,440 of record JAHLJT010000631.1, read on the forward strand.
CCCAAAAATTGTGTTTTGTGCCAAAGTCATATTTAGCCCAAGATTTACGAGCCCTGATAAAATCTAAACCCGAAAGTCCGCTAAAATATTTTTAATGGACTCTCGGTCATTTTAATGGCCGTTCTTATAGCGTTGTTTAGATGGTTGGTTGCTAAGGGGCTAAGTACTTGTTTACCAACGTAAATAACAAAAAATAATCATAACAAGGCTACTTACAAGAAAAAAATTTTAATAACACAATTATTAATGTTGTAGGAAGTTGTTTTCCAAGTCTTGGTCTTCCGTGGAAGTATTTGAAATGGAAGATGTACAAGGCAAATTAGCAGCGGAATTCGTCGATTTCGAATGGATTGGAACACACGTGTGTGTTCATTAAAGTATTTTCCTGAATAATTTAGGTTGTAACGTTCCACATAGTTTTGATAGCATATTCTTTGTACTCTTCACCATCTAATCTTCGTATATTAGTTGCTTAAAAAATGCGTAATTTCTTCATTAGTAGTTAGTCCATTTGTATTTTCTTTCGTCACACAATGCATGAAATTGCACACGCTTTCTCTATTCCTTTCGCTGTTTTTCGGTGCTGAATTTTTAATAATAGATTCTATTTCAAAGTTTTAAACATTACCAAAACGACACATTTTAATATTGTATTGATGACCACAAGCTATTTTTGACCTGAAACAATTGCTATCGACATCTTAAAAAGGGAATCAAAGTTTTTACAGCGTTAAAAAGGTGAACAAAGTGATAGCGATAAACATCTGGGATTTGTTTAATTTGAATATATCCTTACTTAGCATTGGCTACTTACGACACGGACAGACATGAGCGAAATATATACAATAACATTCTTTATAAGATATGGGTTCGTGTTTCCGATACTAGGTTGGGCTGAAGCGACAGTATTCGGTTTTCTAACTAATAAATGCTGAATGACGTAAATATGAGCTCTATCACACACACAATAGCAATAAAAAAAATACAATGGCAAAAAATATACAACACTTCCTGAAAGAAGTACATACAGGTGCAAATACACACATATAAACTATTTACAAAAAACACATAACTAATGAGGAAATGTTATAAACAACCATTTCCTACTTTGAGAGTAATAACTACACACCGGATGTTTAGGAAAATGCCTATTTTATTCTAATGGAGATATTTACGGGCAATTTATATATGTATATGAATTATGAAAAAGTAAACATTTTGACGAATTTTTATTTTGCCTTTTTTTGGTCTTCTATGACGTAAATTCTTTTAGACATATTTTCTTTTTTAAATGCTTTTTTCCTTTAAAATGTATGTATTTTTCTTTCTAGTCTTGGTTGAAATTCGCGTTTAAATCATTTTCAGTTCTAGTAATCACATTAATTGTATACTGGTAACGGATCTCTTAATTTTTTGTCTGTACTGAAGCTTTGATTTGGGTTTACACATCACATTGAATTTTTTGAGCCGAAAAGCTTGCATTGTGGTTTCAGATCGCATTTCTTTGCAGAAAAAAAAAGCGGTGGCTCTGGGCACTTGATTGAGCAGTGGGCGTAGGAGAACACTGAGCACAGATTTGCGACGTAATCAAAGCACTCGTATGTCAGAGGGCAAGGTGATGATCCCGAATTCCGACTTGGATATTTTTCCAACCAGATGTTCTCTGGGAAGTGCGCAGAGTAGACCGATCATTAGGACCTATATTTCTGCCGGGCGTGAGGTGCCTCTTCATTTTGCCAGCTTTTGATATTGTTGTTTGTTATTGGCTAAATTTAGGTGCAACTGCAGTGAAATATATTAGTACTTTTTTCCTCCAATTTTAAGTTTTTATTGCCTTTTTAGTGCTTATTAAAAAGCATTTGAGGGCCTTTTTAGGCGCCTAAAACGTAAGATTTTAGTGCCTTAACATCCGATGTCTAGGAATAACAATTTGAATATCTAATGGATAAACCTTTAATCTAATTGACACTAACGATGTTTATTATAAATCTGTTATCTTTTAACAATTAGTTCTGTCGTGTTTCACTCACTGAAATTAAATGAAATTGAAATCAATACTTTCTAAAATCTAGAATTCATTCTTTGAATTACATTCTAAAAATAGTATTAAAATATCTCTTCAACCGGTTTTTTGTGGCCATTTAATTCTATAGAATTTCGTTCTAGAATATTACAGCGAATTGCAATTAGAATTTATCTATATTGTAATACGACAGTGAATGCTTAAAAATGCACTTGATATTAAAAATCTCGATCGTAGGTTACCAGACGTAACGAAATGATCTGTTTTCCTAGCACCACTACACTACCAAATTGGCTTCTGATTCTCTATTGGGGGGACACACAACGATACAGTTCTCAGCGGAACATTAGGACTCACAAATACCACTAGCCGGTCGCATCCGCGCGTGGTGTTGCAAAGCGCTGCCGTCTCTCGTCGCTCAAGGTTAGCGCCTGCGATCGAGTGTCGCGCCTCTGGACACCGCTGTACAGAAACTCTCCTTAAGATTCCCTTGCCTGGCGTGGCCTCGAGGTCCCGTCGTCTGCTTCATTTCCAATACGAAATCAGCCTCTTTTGCTCCGATGTGCGCGATCCAAAATTTTAATTCAATTGCGGAGACAAACAAAATGGTGCTACAGAATGGCACAAACACTCCCATATTAGTTTTCTATTTACTTTGGTCTTGCTTAGCTATTCGGACTTGCCATCTGCCAGCTATCGCCGACCAAAGAGAATTTCATTGACATTTTATTAATTTTTTCTTTCCTAATAATAGAAGGGAAATATTATTTTAAGAATATTAATGAACAGTAAACCGTCGTCCTATATAGCAATTTTCTTTGAAAAATTTCGAGTCTTTTTAAGAAAATGGCGTTCAGGCGGTACTGTAAATGCGAAAATTGAAGCTCTTTTTCACAGGAATATTTTCTAATTTCGAGAAACTTTATTAGAAGTCATTTGAAGCACTTTAACTCACAACTACAATAGAGTTACAGATAGCTGGAAATGGGCATATTAACAGTGTGAGACATCTTTTAAAAAAATTACATTTGTGTAATTTTTGAAAAAACGAAAAAATACCTAAAAGTGAACTTAACGTCTTATTATTAAAGAGTCCAATTAGCACTATCAGTTCGAAAAGTTTTAAGACAAAATTTGGAGCCATTTTTGAAAAATGGCGTTTGAGCGTTTCCAAAATTGCGGAATATTAAAGCTAGTTTTTACGAAAAAACTGTTGAGTTTTCGAGAAACTTTACAGAATATTATTTAAAGCACATGTACTCATAATTATAATAAGGTGAACAAATCGCCGCTAATATAAATATTAACGACGTGAGGGACATGTAAAAATTTACATTTGTGTAATTCTTGAAAATACGAAAAAATACCCCAAAGTGAACTTAACGTTATATTAAAGAGTTCAATTAGCACTATCAATTCGAAAAGTTTCAGGAAAAAAATTGGAGCAATTTATGAGAAAATGGTGTTTGAGCGTTTCTGAAAATTCGGAATATTGAGCTACTTTTTACAAAAAAAACTATTGAGTTTTCGAGAAACTTTAATTTATATTATTTAAAGTACATTTACAAATAAATATAAGAATGTGAACAAATCGCCTGTAGTGTAAGTATTAACAACGTGAGAGAAGTAAAAATAATACATTTTTGTAATTTTTGGAAAAACAAAAGAGAAAAGGAATATGGTGTTTATGTCGTCTCATGGTGTACATTAGGCAGTATCCTTATCAAAAGTTTAAAGAAAAAATTCGGAGCCATTTTTGAGAACGTCTTGTTTTTGTATTTTTTTAAAATTGCACCTATTGCGCCCAATATTGCGCGAACACTACTAAAATTTTCAAAAATGTACATGATCTTGATGAAAGACCTCATTTTGGAGAACAAATTTTTTTTTTTTTTCAATAATTTTTATTTATAGTCGCATCAACGTCATGGTCATTAGCGACTATATACACTGTACATTAGAGATTACATGTATATCATTAAATTACAATTGACATTATGGGATTACAACATTGTAGGAATATACTAATAAATGTATACAGTAATGAGATTAAATATCCTTGAAAATGTTTGCAGCTTTACAAAACTTAATAATATGATCTTGTTCTTCAGTGGAATACAATATAGCTTCATGTTTGAATTTAAATGATTGTCTTAGTTGATTGAAGTTTGGACACTCTTTAAAAATATGGTCTAGAGTCCTTTGAATTTTGCACAGTTCACACATTGGAGGGGATCTTTTTTGCAGTAGATGAAGATGGGTTAATTTGGAATGTCCAGATCTTATTCTCGATAGTACAACTTGCTCTCTGCGATTTATTTTCTTATTGAAGCGTATTGAGTTAAATTTATTTAAGGTTTTATGCATTGAGCTGGCTTTATATTTTGTCCAGTCGTGGTTCCATTTGTTTGTCATCACTTTCCTTATATACTTCAGAATATCTTCAGTGGTACATGATAATTTGTGTATATTTGTGTTCGATTGTAGATCAATCGAAGAAATAACGTTACTATTATCTTGAGTTGAGCACTTCTCACTATTTAGGTTGGATATTAGGTTGGGTACAAGTTCCTCGGGGATCCATGCTAGGATAAGGTTTTTTCCGGATTTACATATTTTGAAGTATGTCTCCCTAATGACGATTTCCAAACTTGAACAGTGGATTTTTTGGAAGGCATGTTGAATAACGTGTAGGTCATTTGAAAAAACGATGACATTGGAGGAGCATAATTGGCATATAAACTTAAGTGCTGATGTTAAAGCATAGATCGTTGCAGTTGTAGCACTTGTATACTTTTTTAGTTGATACTTAATTGTTTTATCTTTCATATACACAAAAGCCTCTGTCCCGATATCATTTGTAATTCCATTTATATAAATCAGACAATAGCTTTTATATTTGATTCTTAATTCAGAGAAGATGGTGTTCCTTTCTTCGAGTGTGGTTGCAGAGCATTGATATTCAGTTAATGATAAATCAATTTGGGGTGTAGGAATTATCCATGGGGGAATATTGGAAACTCTCAGTTTTCCAGCTTGAATGTTTTGAGCATTGGTCTCTTTCAGTAGTTCCTCAACTCTGTTGTAGAAGAGGTTGTGCTTAGTGTGGATAGATTTAAACAGGGGGAATACATCATTATATATGATAGCATTAGTGGAAGAGGAGGCTTTGATAGCATAGTTCATGGTGAGGATTTGTCTCCGGAATGAAAGGGTTGGTTCTTGTGCTTCTATTAAAATGCTTCCTATAGGCGTTGTGCGGAAGCATCCGGTACAGATTCGAAGGGCTTGGTTATGAATTATGTCCAGTTTTTTAATACAGGATTTAGCAGAGTTGTAGATTATTGCTCCATAATCAATTTTACTTCTAATGATTGCCTTGTATGTGAGGAGAAGTAGATTTCTGTCGGCTCCCCAATTATTATGTGAGAGGTACTTAAGGATGTTTAATCTGTTCTTGCATTCATCAGCGAGTTTGTTGATGTGATTATTCCATGTCATTTTATTATCAAAAAGAAGTCCAAGAATCCTTGTACTTTGGACAAATTGTAAGGCCTGTTTGCCCAAAAATAACTGGGGACTGACTATTTGTTTCCGTTTAGAAAATAATACACATTCTGTTTTTTTAACAGAGAACTTAAATCCACTTATAAGGGACCATCCGTGTAATACGTCTAAAGCTTCTTGAACAGATGTTTGAACAGAATTTATATGTTTCCCTCTACATAGTACAATAATATCATCAGCGAATTTCCTGATAATTACAGGGGCTTTAATGTCTTTCCCAGCGTCATTGATCGCAAGCAGGAACAGTGTAACACTTAGAATGGATCCTTGTGGGAGTCCATTATCTAATGTCTTGGTAGTTGATAAGTGGGTGTTGACTCTGACTTGAATTTCACGTTCTGACATAAAATTTATAAGGAAATTGTACATGTGATCTTTTATTCCAATATCCCGTAGAATTGACTTAATGCGATATGTCCATACCATATCATAGGCTTTCTCAATGTCTAAATTGACAAGCATAACATCTTGATTATTAACGAAAGCTTCTTGAATGTAAGTATCAGTACTGATAAGATGTGACTGAGTTGAATGACCTCTTCTAAATCCAAATTGGTTATCTTTAATAATATTATGATGATCTAAGATCCATCTGAGCCTGTTGTTGATGATCTTTTCCATAATTTTGCACATGTTGCAGGTTAATGAAATTGGTCTGTAATTGTCAGAGTTTGATTGATCTCTGCCTGGTTTTGGTACAGGGACAACAATAGCTTTTTTCCAAATTTTGGGGAATACATCATTTTCCCATATTTTATTGTATATTTTGAGTAAGGTTTCCATACCTCTTCTTGGCAGATTCTTAATCAAGATATTAGGGATCTTATCGGGCCCAGGAGATGAATTCTTAGAAGAGTCGATGGCAGCTGTAAGTTCATTCATTGAGATGATATTGTTTATGTGGTTCAATGGTACTGAATTGTCAATATCTACAGATAAGGTTAGTTTTTCTTGTTCGTTTTTGTATGGAATAAACTCCTTAGAATAGTTTTGAGAGCTAGAATTTTTAGCAAATGTCTCTGCTAATTTATTGGCAATTTCTTCATTCTTGGTAATGATTTGATCTTCATATTGTAAGAAATGAACACAGTTGCTTCTTTTATTTCCTTTGATAGTTTTAATTTTTTTCCAGCATTCAGAAATATTGCTTTGGTTGGATATAGAAGATACAAAGTTGTCCCAGGATTTTGCTTTGCTATCATTAATAATTCTTCTGGCAGCTGCTCTAGTTCTCTTGTATTCTATTCGATTCTCTAGCGTGTTATGTTTCTTAAATCTGTTAAAGGCATGTTTTGCTATCTTAATAGATTCTTTACATTGGTTATTCCACCATGGGAGTTGTCTACCTTTGTGATTTATTTCATATCGTAAGATGGATTCATTTGCTGATTTAATTATGCAGTCAGAGAATTTCTGGATAATTGAGTTAATGTTTTCAGAATCTGTTAAGAAGGTTTTTTGAGAAAGTTCATTGTCAATCAGTTTTTGAAACTTGTTCCAGTCAGCTTTATTAAAGTTCCATTTGGAGTGTTGTGGAGGTGTGGGTATATTCCTTGATAAACTGCAGATACTAATAAATATAGGGTAATGGTCACTGTCGTATGGGTAGTCTGAAACACTCCAATTACATTTTTGTGCCAGTGTTATAGAGGAGAAGGTGAGATCAATGGCACTTAATTTCCCATTACTGATGTTAATATGAGTTGATTGCCCGGAATTCAGGAGAACCATGTTAGACTCTTCAATGGATGATTCAATTCTCAGACCTCTTGTATCAATTTTGTAAGACCCCCATAGAGTGTGATGACTATTAAAATCGCCAAGTAAGATGAAGGGATTTGTTATCTGTTTTATTATATCGTTGATTTCTTGAATTTCAAACGAATAACTGTTAGGAATGTATATATTACATATGCATATAGGGATAGGTGCAAGGATTTTAGTGGCAACAACTTCAATATCCGACTGGATATTTAGTTCTTGTGTTGGTAGATGATCTTTGATGAAAGTTGCAACACCACCACAAGCATAATTAGGATTTTTCTGTTCTTGTTAAAGCATTTGTAACCTTTAATTTTTCCTACGGAATTTTTGAAGTTGGTTTCTTGAATGCATATTATATCTGGATCATGTAACCTACAGAGAATTTGTAGATTTGCCAGTCTGGGGAAAAAACCATTCATATTCCATTGTAGAATTTTCATAAATGAGAGGGGTATTCTAATATATTTCTAGGCTTGTATCTGAATCAGATGTTTCTAGTGGTATAGTACTTGTATTCCTCTTTAGTTTATTAATAATTCTGGTGAATCTGTTTTTAATACTTCTCTCAGTTAGGTAAGGATAGGTTTCAGTCATCATTTGAATTATTGATTGGATGTCTTGGGAGTAAGCTTTGGCAATTAATACTGGGTCTGAAGCTCCAAATTTTATTTGATGAAAAATCTATATCTTTAATTTTGTAGTTGTTGGAAGTTGGAAACTTCAAACTTTTGCAATTTTCGAAAATCCTGAGTAACAGTGAAATTAGAACCTATGCTACATTAATAAGTGTATTTTACTCTATTCTTACAACAAATTTAAAGAAAAAATTTAGAGCCGTTTTAGAGAAAATTTTGGAAATGTCCCAAATTTTACAGAATCTTTTTCCAAATCTCAAAACTTCGACTCGAGCAGATTGATAGGGGTTTCTTCAATTTGAAAAAGTCCTACGTATGGTTTAGGCGCTAACAGCCGACGGACGGACGGACGTTTTCCATTTCATTGGTTTTTCGGTTTAAAGGACTCACAATAGAGGGATTCTGGCTACACCACGTGTTAAGAGATTTTTCCTTCTTAATTCAGCAACTGGTTTTATCGACTTTTTCGTTATCAGGGCCGGCAATGATTTTTTTCTGCCGAAAATCCGCCGTTTTTTCGCGCGGCATTACATAACTTTCCCTATACTACATATATTACTCCGTATATACGTGATTATACGGAAAATAAAAACTGGGGGGGGGGCGGAAGTGGACTTTTAAATTTGGTACAAATCTAATTTTCATTGACATCTCAAAAAACATTGCAAATTCAAATCTCATTACCCATTTTCTACAGGAACTTTTTTATTGAAAACGCTGAAATATTAAGTTGCAATGAAAATATATATTACGTAAGCATTACAAATATTACGAGAAAGTATGTGCTTTAGTAGCACTGATAGTTTAAATGTTATTTCTCTGTATCCCACTTTGTAATTTGACAGATTGTACAGAAATACATGAGTTTAAAAAAAAATAATTTGAGTTTTGGCCTAAAGAAAAAATTGTATTTTAAAAATTAAAATACAGAACGTATATTGTAAAATCTTAATTAATGTGTTAACAAAAATTATATTCGCATCATATAAAAGTGCATTTTGAAGGTTTAATTTAGGTGGAATTTTATTTTTCGCAAGGAAAAGGTAGATGCGTGAAGTATGTTTAAAAATTAGCGCGCACAGGATTCTTTTGAAAAAATAATGTTCCTGGAAGGAGTGAGTTTAGAGAAAAAAGGAAAATACGTGTCACCTATTTTCAAACATAGACCTTATAAAAAAAGTTTCAAGCCGCTTAAAAATAGTGTTGTTTTGTGAATACGCGAATTGACGTGGAAAGACCCTTCTGTTGGTTCAATATTATTATACTAGATTCAATGTTATTATATCAGATGGCGGTTACGCCATCTGATCACTTCTCGTTCTCAATCTCCTAGATATCTCTTGCGTTGACGAATAGAAATTTGCGTTGACGGCGCTTGTCCTTTTAGTATATGCAAGCTGCCATTGGCGCCGACATTGGCGTTGGTGCTGGGAGGGGAGTGGAAGGGAGGTATGTGAAAGTTCTTACCCACCCAGTAATTCTTACCCGCCCACTTCCCGATATTACTGTAATAAATCAGATAATGGTTGGAATAATCTCCTCACTGACGTACGCTTTCTACGACGCCCATAGAAAATGAACTAAAATTTACAAGTGGAATAGCCGCAATTTTTAATAAACATTTTTCCAAATTTCGATACAAGCTTTAATCTCCTCCTACATTTCAGACTTCTCTTTTTCGATTTCGCTTTTTCCTGGAAGTCGCCACTGCGCGCCTCGCTGTTGCCGCGCCTGCAACACAACAGACGCAACCCGCACAACAGATGCCGCGGTAAAACTCGCAACCGCGAACGGTGTCAGGTCTCCTGCGAGCGAAGAACCTCCGAACATCTACACCCCGGCGGAAGAGCGCCAACCGATGCAGGCCCCCGAAATCTCGTCACAATTAAAGAACCCCACCCCATTACTACTCTGCCGTCCTCGACAATTGCCACGCCTTTTGCTAGATCGAGGGAATCTATTGCGTCAAAGAGTAATTTGCTTTTCGACATTTCGGAACGTTAACATTGGTTGCGAGAGCGAAGGTGTCGCGGGAAGTCAAAGGCGAGGGCCGCTTGCTTAGAGTCGAGCTGTCGGTCGAGCATCGCAAGAGGCTCCGTCATTTGTTGTGTCGATTCGCCAGAGCGTGATCAATGGGAGCACATTCACGGTAATGAACAGGCAAAACTGAAACGTCATGTTTTTATTGTGCACCCGCGTCGCGTCGCGCCGCCCTGCGCAGTCGCCCGTGGGGTGCGTTGAGCGGTAAGTGGGGGTGGGGGTGGAGGGATGCGGCCGCCGCCGCCATCGCCGCCATTCGCCACCATGGCCCTCGCCGGCGCCCTCGCCAGCGCCCCCGACCAGGCGCCCGCGCCGCCGCCTCCGCCGCCGCTCCACGTGAGTAGCAGCTGTCTTTTGTTTTTTTGCTGTTTTTTTAAATTTTTTAAAAATAAAATCTTTATTTTTAGTCTCATCAACGACTAAGGTTATTAGCGACTACATTGTTTATACAATTATGATTTTATCCATAATTATATTAACAAAACTGTTATATCATCTATTTAATTAACATTGTATGGCATCATATATGATATGTAATACTTAATTATACAATATCATCATATGTCATTAAAGAAGTTTTAAAATTTATTTTTCTGATGCAGCAGATTCCAGCGTACAGAACAGTTAAAGGCAACTTTCTCACGTAGTACAATTTGCTGTGTTCTGTTATTACGTACACAACACAATGATTTCTGTTATTATATTCTATTATTGCGTACACAACAAGCGCCAGAATAGTGAACTAAGTCAGTTAACTAATAAAGTTGAACATAACCACAAGAGTATTTGGTGTTTTGTATTTGGTATTTTTCGTATTTTTTTTGTATTTTTTTGTATTTTTCTGTATATTTGGTATATTTTTGTATTTGGTGTAAAACCAGACTGCGAACTAGCTATGTACAAGGTCACAAGTAGCTAAAAACACAAGTCTTCCCTGAGAAATCAGGAGGCCTTAGTTCTACATGGGATTGTTTAGACTAATAATAATAATAGTAATAATAATAATAATAATAATAATAATAATTACGTAGAGGGAGGGCGTCCCCTCTACGAACGTCTTCAGTCATCCAGCAGTGCAGAATATATTTGTCATTTTAATTTTTCGAAAACGTTTTCTTATACATATTGCATTATAGTAGTAATGTAAGAGTTATGAGAATGGTTCAAGGTGGGCGAAATTTGTCCTTGGGAAGTCTGGAGTGTATTTTTGTTTGTAGAGGTTTGGAAGTTTCGAGTAGAACCTTTCCGAGATGCTAGAAATATATTGGGAGATTGTTTCGAAGCTGTTGCTTTCTCGTCTTTTCTGAGCGAAAACTTCGCGTCACGCTGCAGGAAATAGTGCACACGTTTTGGCAGAAATACGGGTTTTGTGTCTCTCTGATATCGAAAGCTTTCTTTCAAGAGGTCTCTCTGCCCGTCTGTGGCAAAACTAACTCCTAAACAGTTCATAATATTTTCGTCAATTCTGGTATTTCCAGATTAACCGCGATCCCTCCAATTTAAAACGTATATTTTAATTGTTTTAAAATTAATTTTGCGTGAAGTACATATGACATTTTCTCACGTTTCTAGAATTTATTACAATTTTTCTTTGAATTCTTGATTGAAAAGTGCGTGTAAAATTGGCATAATCCCGATTTTCAGTAAAACTTTGTGAATTTTTAAAAAAAATACAATACTTTTAATTATTTTGGACGTTCTTCTACAGCAGTAGTATGATGACAAGTTTTCCGTAATGAAATATTTTCTGTAATATAATAACTTTAAATAATATTATATACAGTTTAAAATGTAAGTAATTTTCATGTACTAGGGAGTAAAATTGTGACAATTTAAAAGTAGTACTACAACAGCATTTTTTGTATTAACTTCAAACAAAATTGTGGAAATTATTCGATTTTTAAAAAGTTGTACATGACTTTATTTAAAGAGCTCATTTTTAAGAACAAATGTCATTTTATAAAAAAATCTGTCATCAATTTTGTTCTTTTGCAATGATTCTTATTTGCAACTTTCGAAAAAAGAAACACCGCCGAACACGTGTGCAATATTTTGAACACCTAAAGCCGTATTAGAAGATAAAAATGTAGAAAAAATTGCTTGAGCCCTTTTTGACAAAATAACTGTTAAAGTGTTGCCTATATTTCACCCAATTTTTAGCGAAAACTACTCACGTTTTAGAAAATTGTACATGGTCTTATTTCAAGATCTCTATTTGAAGAGCAGAGTTTTTTAAGAAAAATCTCTTTCTCTTCAACATTGTAGTCGTTAGGAGACACTAATTTTTTTATTTTATTTTATTTTTTTGCAATTTTGCAATTTTGCAATTTTTGAAATTTCAGATGTTTAAACGAAAATGTGATCTACTCCATTGGTACGCATCCTTTACGTAATTTAATTAAAATTGTTGAAGTTACTTTTGAGAACATTTTAAAAATACTATTGAGGCGTCGTATAAAGTACACCACGAAGTGAAAATATTCGATTCAAACTTGCAGTGCCTTGAGTTCGTACAGATCGATCGGGTACTTTTTGGTGAAAGTCGTCTGAACGGTGGAGACTTGCCTGACTGACGGATAGATAGACCTTTTTGAAGTCAATCAATTTTTCTCAATCAAGGACCCACAAAAGGTGGATTCTGATTACACAACGTGATAAAGGAAATAATTTACTGTATTTAGGAAGATTTATCCACTTTTATTTATCCACCAGGGCCTCACAGTAAGATTTTGTGTAAAAAAACATAGATTTATGCCGCAACATTACAATACTTCCTCTTTACTACGTAAATAAGTAAAAGTTAAGTAAAAATTAAACGAAAAATTTGGTGTCATTTCTGAAAAAATAATTTGTTAAAAACGTGTTTATTTCATGCAAAATCATGCAGAAACTGCTCATATTTCAAAAACTTTTACAAGACATTTTTTTCAAAATCACTTTGAGGAACTTATTTTATAAAAGAAAAACATACAATATATCTTCAATATTGCAGTTGTGGAAAGACTTCGAAAAAAAGGAATTTGCAACCTTTAAAAATTCAGAGATTTCATCGGAAATGAGACCTGCGCCACTTCTCATGAGTCCTTTACGATATCCGAGGAAAACGTTAAATTTAAACATTTTCATCAATTTATTAAAAAATATTGAGGTATAACGTAAGGTACCTCCAAAAATCAAAATATCCGTTTTAATCTCATAGGGTCTCGAATCTCTCGACCTTGATAGGGAAATATCAATTTTGGAGAAAATCGTCTAAACGGTTTAGGCGCTATCATGTGCACAGACCGACATACATAAGGACAGACATCTAAGCGAGACAGATAGTGGTGTTGTCGTCTTCAATCGATTTTTCGGTATCAAGGACTCACAAAATGTGAATTTTGATTACACAAGGTGTTAGAGGCAGTACTTTATTTCATGTATGATCAATTTTTCGATACCATCGCCAGACAAGAGTATTTCGGTGTGCAAATCGCTGATTTCAATCGTTACATTGCGATACTTTATCGTTACTACGTAATGTAACCGTCTGCCGTTCCCTTAGAACAACGATGTCAAGGTCTTCTACTGATGGCTGTGGCTCACCTCGTGGCACCGTAGCATGCCATGAGCTTCTCTGCCCAACTAGCGTCGGGAAAGGAAACTATTACTAACCCCGACGTTTTACAAAAGGGGTGACGTTGGCGGGGTAATGAGCTGCGTGGAGGGGCGATTTCTTCGTGACACTCGTGCCACGGACTCCTGATCGTGGCATCGACCTTGACAGCACTACCTTAGAAAGACAGAAGGCAGATTAAATGCCTATCGGTTTCGAAATGTGCGGCACGGCTGAAGATCGAAGCGAGTTAACGTTCCGTGATGAGCACAGAAGTTTCAACGGCCGGAAATGTGCATCATAGTACAGTAGATGGAGGAGTTAAGATTTTGGACGTGGCCGGCGTGGCGAAACACAAGCGATTCTGGTCTGAAGTGGTGCAGTACGATTGGTTACACGTTTGTTGCGACAGCAACCAAAGGACTTCTTTGCTGCTGGCTTTCAAGGACTTGTAATGAGATGGGATAAGTGACTGTATGTACAGGATGATTTTGAGGAAAAGTGAAATAAATGTCAGAATTTGTTTGTTGAAGTAAATGTCAGAAAATGTTGATTATTTTTGCCTCAATTCCATTTTGCGACTTATATATTGACTTGGCCTCGTAGTTTAAGTTAAGTAATTTCTTGAGTTTTTGTACTATTGATGGACCTTTCTTGAGACTCTTGCACTCATGGTACTTACAATTAGAGGTCAGCGACAGCATTCCACATCATAGAGGCAATACGCCGGAATGACGGCATGTAGTAGACGGGCCAAGTGATGTTCGGTCGGCGACGATGTCGTTCGGAACAAGAGTGCCCAGTTATGGGTGGAAATTGTGTAGAATTGAGTTTGCTACTCGTGAATGTAAGTACACAGTGATTATGATTAGAAGAAACACAAAGACCGTGACCGGTCACAGGGATATACTATGCCAAATTATTGGGCCGAATTGACGCAGAATTGCAGAAGAAACGGCCCCATTTGGCGATTAAAAAAGTGCTCTTCCACCATGACAACGTACCGGCTCACACCTCTGCCGTCACCACGGCCAAATTGGTCGAATTGGGCTACGAATGGCTGCCCCATCCACCGTCTTAATTCATATTTCTGGATCTAAAAATCTTGTTTGAGACATACCTTGTCGGCCTCCTTGTTTACGATCCATTCCATAAAAGTATGTAAATAATTCCTTCAAATGTGAGTACAATACTTGATCTTGTTTCGGAATCGTCTCCTGTATTATTTCAGTAGTATACCTTTGGGTTCCGGCTCTCACACGCAATCAATCTTTATAAATGAGGGCTCTAAAGAAAGAGTATTTCACGGAGACTTGACGAATTCCATTTTGACGTTAAAAATATGGATGATTTCTTTTAAAAAACGCATCGAAATATTCATATAAAATGCAACCCGCATCACATGTTAACATATATCGGCAAATAACTCAGAAACAAAGCGTTTTAGAGCCTTAAAAAGTAAAATTTTGAGACCAAAGGCCTCAAAGAAACGTTGTTTACACCATAATCTACAAGATGAGACATTCTCCGATCCATTCAGTTAATTTTCGGTTCCACGCTTCAATACTATCAAGGCCACCTCAATATTCCAGTCCTTCCTGCTGGTAGCAATTTTTGTGGCGACACGCTTAGAAGGCTTAGATTCGACAATCTTTATTTATGCTTTTTGTTAACACCATAGTTTGTGCAGTCTGACGAGGTTTATTTGCATAATCATTAATTCAAGATTTGCTCTCCAGCAACAACTAGAAGTACTATTTATAGTTGCTTGATACCTAAACCTATGAAGGTTGTTTCTTATACGTGTAGTGAAACTATTCAATTAACGTTTTTTCATGGTCTATAAGTGTTGTGTACTTAATTGTGGAAGGATGTGGGTGTTCAGTGAAGAGTGAAGACTATGTTTCTGTTTTACCTGTACCAATATTTTCGTTATCATTCGATGAAATTTTCAAGTCAACGTGTTCCGACACGTAGTTTTCTCAAAAGTAAAAAGCTAATATTTTTGTGACTACCACGAAAAACTAAAACCTAATTGACAAAGAATATTGAATAATTGCTTCAAATGTCTTTAAGTAAGTGTTGGGAATTGTTCCAAGCAAATTCTCCGTGATATTGAATAAATATTTATTGAAAATTTCTTTTACATATTAATTGCATTGTTTTTTATTTTTATTTGTAATTGTGTTAGTACATTGCAAGTTACCTTTATAGATACAAATACAAGTATAGTAGTATAGATAGTAGTAAGTTGTATAGATACAAATAAACACGTTTCTTTAACTACTTTCCCTGTTAGAATGAAAATAACATGCGAGAGTTCTCGCACGGGTACGCAGAGGTAGTGGGGAAAAACTTGTGCTATGGCACAACACAAAGAACAAACTTTTTAAAATAGCTAAAGTAAAATAGCTTGAAATAAATGGAAAACAAAAATCAAAACGCGCTAGCCTACAATACTATGTGAATCAATTAAAAACAACTAAATTTAAAATTATAGAAAGAATAGTGCAAGTCATCCGACAACTGCCAGCGATTGCAGTCCAAACGCACGATTTAAATGTTGGCGGTATCTGGAAGTATGTACACCAACGCCCAGATACAAACTCATGTTGTAAATAAAAGACCGTTTGATATTAAACTCAAGATGTCGGTTCGTTAAGATATTAAAAATGCAAACATAGTTTGAGCAATATTCCCCTGTACCGAAGTGGGCTTACTAATGCCTACTAAATTGTTTCTAATGCTAACAAATGGTATTTAGTACTCAAAGGTGAAAACATTAGTTTGATTATTTTTTTGCTCGGAATTGTTTTTTCTTGAGGTACGTAAGGACGCAGAAAATAATTCAATACTTTTTAATAAACAAATAATTTTTCAATTTTCTCACCCCAGCAAGCTGGCACCCTGACTCTCCAAAACCCACTCGGTTCTTCATAACAAATCAAGAAAAGTTAAATAATATTGCAAAGAGTAGGTCTGTTCTTGCCCGATCCGGTACTCGCACTACTTTATATGGCTTTCTCAAGAGTAAAAACATTTTCTATTATTTGACTATCAAGGAAAGCGAAAAGCAAACTCTGAAGGGAGATTGAAAAATTTCTTCAAATGTTGTTTTTAAAGAAGTATGAATTGTTCCAAGAACATATCTCTATAATGTTGAATAAACTTTAATTGAAAATTTGTTTCAAACATCAATTGCATTGTTATTTTGTTTGATATTCTGTAAGTACATTAGTAGTTCCTCTCCTTTATGGAACGGATAGACAAATGGATAAGGAAAGGGTGGGATTTAACATGCGAGAGTTCTCGCACGGGTACGCTAGTATTAATTTAAACTTAAGAGCAATAACTTACTATATCTCTTAAAGTATGTACAGGTTGATTTCCTTTTTCTCGATTTTTAACAATTTTTAATGTGTATCTTTCTTATAATTTTAGTTGTTGAAGTATATGTTTATTGGCCTGAAGATAAAGGTACAATCATCCTTCGAAACGTAGCCACAAGTGCAAGTTTGTAATGTAAAGTGTTTTAATAAAATTTGACTGTCCAAAATCTTTTGTTGGGTCCCTTTGAACTGTTAGATTAAATCTTTGTGACAGCCTTTACAAAAGAGTTTCAACAATGAACATTTGTTTACTGTTGATGCGTTGTGCATTTTTTGACGTAACAGTAGTATTTGCGCGAGAGCTATGAGTAATAAATAGCAAAATCGCGCCCAATCGTCACGTAAGAAGTCTCGTAAAGAAAGGCGAGAAGCAGACTGGTGGCAATAAGAAAAGTCGAGTTACATGATTGCTACGAGTGAACCACATGACGATGTTGCGCGCAGATGCTGAGTAGATGGCGAGATGCACTGTGGGAAACAGTTTTTGTGATAAGAAGAAGCGAGAAAGTGTTAAGTAAGGGTTGTTATGTAGAAGAGTCCTGCACGAGACGATTTTGCTCGAGCATCGCGGCAGTTCACAGAAAATCCGCTACACATCAGGCCAGTATGACAGTGTTTTTGTTCGCCGCGACCCACCGAGCGAAATATGATCGGCCTTGAAAGCCGAGCATCCGCTGCTCGGTACGGGAGAAACAACTTGGGCTAGTGTTGTGGAGGAAGGCAATGGGCGGTGGGTAAGAATAAGGCGATATGAATAAATGAGCTAAAATTAGGGTGAGGGCTGTATGAACTAAAGTAGGGAGAAAAGCGGAACAGTTTATGCAATGAACAGTCTAGCAAAATGGAACAGTTCACGCTAATTCATGGAAATATTAGACTTCAAATAATAATAATAATAATAATAATAATAATAATAATAATAAATACAGTGATCAAAATATTTAAACAGTAATACACTTCTTCTAATCATAATGACGTGCTGTTGCTCTAACGAAAGGGTAAACATATCTCTGATACCATTCAATTATTAGAAGAGTTTCTAAATTAAATTAAAATTATTCAACAAATTTTTGCAAGTTAATTGCAGTGCTAACCTAGAATTCCGTCAGACTGCAAACGATATTAAGTTCATTTACGGAAGTCAATAATATTATTATTTTTCCCTCTATATCACGACTAATGTTATGAGTCGGTTGAATATAAAATTTACTCCAGGTTGCAATCTACTACCTAAGGAGCAGATCTAGGGACTGTTGATGACTATACAATATTTGCGCAAAATGTGAGCTGTTGCAAATAAAGCAATTTATTGAACTTCCCAGTCTTTTGAATGACCTGCGAGTTTAGCCAAGTTCTTACACAAATCTTGCGGAACAAATCCTAGAGGTTCGATAACATTCGGAATATGATTCGGCTGATCTAAATTTCCAAACTCTTGTATTTACGACGTTTCTATGCCTCCTTGGTTACGACGTTTTGATCACAGCAACATCTACAAGTAGACACGTTTTTTCCTGCAAATCCCGGATAACAATATACCGTTTGTTTCGTGCTATCATGCGATTCGTTTGAATTTGTTGGTCGTACAATATTGTACACAATCCAACCGATGTCACCGGTTTCGGTGAGTGTTCGTACCACTTGGGGCATGTGTTTGGAACTTCGAGGGCGGTACAGATCTGCCAGTGGACGTAACTACACACGCTGTCGTGTCTTTTCAAGTATTTGGTCTTTGCTAGGATTGGAGAGACGATATGTTCAATAGTTTTTACTTGTTCCTGGCAAATGCGACATTTATCATCTTGGGAAATTTTGAGAATCGCTTTATCATAATGTCGTCTTCTCAACGCCTGATCTTGGGCAGCTATTACAAGTGCTTCCGATTCTGGCGTCATTCTTCCCCTTTTAAGCCACATAAATGATTGATCTTTATTGAACGGCACCTTGTCCATTCTTTTTTGATATTGTCCATGAAATAGTTTCTCTGTCCACGACTTTTTAACATTTTTTGTGTCTCACATTTCATGTTTAGTATCACCAAAAGTTCAGTGTCTGTTATTCGCCGTGACTTGCATAGTTTTCTTTGCAATGCTTCTCGCTACACATACAATGCCTCTGTTTCCCATTCCTCTGTCACATTTCATTACCTGCCTCATTAGAGGGTCATCTTCATTACTGTTTATTATTAATATTATTATTATTTATTTGTTTTTCACTTCTTTTCACACATTCATCTCGGTTACCATGAACAAGAGATACACGTTTCATCTGTCGTAATCAGCACTGGATCAACTATCAATGTTATGAACGTTTAGAAACTTCCTCACGAAGTTGCATGTGTCTAGTATGACAATCTTCTGCAGCAGACTGCTGTCAAGACTTGCAGGAGACTGAGAGGGGTGGCAGTGAGGGAAAAGAGGTTAACTACAGCAATCCATGGTCTTGACACAAAGGTCACACTAAGAAACACCAATTTTAACGATCAGAATGAGAGATTTTTTCCACTGATTTATATGCATTTAGCATGTCTTCTTTAATAATAAATATTATTTTCAAAGTTGACAAGAATACAATCACAATCTATTCGTTGGTAAATTTCATTTTTAATTAAAATAATCATTCGTTCACTTTGCAACCGTACCTCTACTGCTGTTCATAAATGGTAAAGAAAACAATACACTTCCGTCTTCTGCCGTGGATTTTCAAGTTTGTGGCTGCACGTGACGTTGTGAAGTGAGAAACTCTCCAATTAGTATTAGCAGTTGTGAATGCAGATATGCATTTGTGTTAATGTTGAGTAAATTTACACTGATAGACTGTCAAGAGTATTTCAAAATTTGAATTGCTTTGTTCTTTTGGTACGAGTTTAAATAAGAAGTTTATTAACAGTAAATAATAATAGAAAATGTTTACCTAATTATTTGATGAATTATTCGAGATAATACAATAAAAAACTTTAAGTATTCATTGCCTTCCCATGTTTTTAAACAGATAGCTGTTTTCCGCCATCACACACTGAACTCGATTCTTGTAAGTTTGAAAAGGACCTTTATTATTATTGACCTTCCGCTACAATTATTTTTATTTTGTCCTTTTTGATTGTCGTTGCTTTGGAATTTCAGTACAAAGTTCAATTCAGATGAACAAATGGAAAAATTATGTCATTCTGATCGTTAATATTGATGTTTGTTCATATGATCTTCGTGTTAAGACCATGAATTGCTGTAGTTACGCCTCTATCCTTCACGGCCACCCCTCTCAGACTCTCCGTCTCCACGAAACAGTCTCGGCGCCGCGAAGGCCATCTTTATCAACGGCGACTGTTGCATAGGCTGCTGCAGGAAAGGTTCGTTTACTTAAAAATCACATGTCAGAAAGTCTAATTTTATACGCAAATTAATATTAAAATACTAATATATGACACATTATTTCATTCCTCTTTTCATGACCTATCCATCGCTGGTGAAAAAATGTATAGTTCCATTTAAAAGATCAAAGATGAATAAATTTCACGAAAACTAAAATTATTATAGATAATTTCTCTGCGGCATGTTACTTGCCCCACACTTCCTTAATTGTTAAGCGAAAACTGCATTTCGATGTATGAACCGTTTGGAAGTTATGGGGTGCGACGTGACATTTAGATTTCAGTCGGCTCATAGAAAACGGTTTCCGGTGAAATAAGAGGGATGTTAAGTGACTCTTATTAATAAATAAATACGGTCATGCTTAATTTTTTCAAAATACGAGTAGTTTTTCTTTAATTTTGTGACAAACGTAATAGGCAGCTGTAAATTTACTGCGCTTTGGACAGCTGGATGCGTCGTCAATTAGAATGTGCAATTTTGTATATTATTTCTTTCTTCGTTTCTTACATTCGAACTTTGTTATAAACTTACACATTAATATTTTAGAAATTGTTTATTTTGAAATATTTGAAATAAGTAAAAAGAATTAATAGCTCTCAGAATAGCGACAATGCAGGTTCTGCAACAATGGAATTCACTTTGCGCTCGCGAATATCTGTGAATTAGTGTCATTGTTGTGACCTAATGGAGCTGTATGAAAAGGAGTTATAATTGTCTAATTTATGTTGATATTTGCAGGCAAATATTTAGTTTTGCACCAAATGCTGTACCATTTGTAGTGAGTAGAGAATTTGTTGCATGGTTTTAAAATACTCTTCCCTAATCATGGCCCAATGGAAGGCATTTCTATATTTCCAGGGTATCAGGCTTCTTTTTCCAATACAGGGTTACAAAACTTTTGCATTCTATTTTTGTGAAGTTGTAGAATTCACATAGTTCTGACAACACTGCAATGGA
Source organism: Acheta domesticus (assembly GCA_031308135.1). Lineage (NCBI taxonomy): Eukaryota > Metazoa > Arthropoda > Insecta > Orthoptera > Gryllidae > Acheta > Acheta domesticus. The sequence continues at coordinate 243,494,778 of JAHLJT010000631.1, forward strand.
AATAGTGAGTTCCAAGCGAAGATGTTAGTAGCGCATAAAGTGCAATATTACAGTGCTACTTAGCTGTTTCCTCTAATACGGGAAAGTAAGTGCTGTTGTAGCACCACTAGTTTTCGAGATTATTTCCCGTGAAATTAGGGTGCAGGTAATATTCGAGGACGCGGTATATTTGAGAATATACAGGTATAAACCTGGCGGCGGTCACGGTGACCTGTGAAAGGCGGGTGGCGGCGAGGTGACGGAGCGGGTGCAGTCTCGCGACCACGCATGTCGCTTCGCAACACTCGCCGTGCTGGGTAATCGGATTGGCATGAAACTTCACCAGCCGATAGAACACAATGCAAACCCTATATATACAAATTTTGAAGTGCTATGGAATATTAGAAATAATTATTTATAGGCATTTTCTATCAGGACCTTTCGTGACCTCCGCGCTTCCCGCAGCGGGCGAGCCGTTGCTACGGCGGCGCCAGGAACGTTACCCGACGTCTATCAACCGGTGTCAGATTTTCAAAAGCATTCGTTCAAGAACGATGGCTAAGACCATCGCTGGTGACTCGTTAGTTTGATGAACACTGTGACACATTTTCTGCGGAGAGTTTTAGTAAGCGCACGAACTTTTTTGTTAAATATTATTGTGAAAATGTTGTGCGTAACCTGTGAGTGAAATTTATTATTTTGATTTAATTATTATTTATTTATTGTATCTGTTTATTATTTATTTTTATTTATTTACTGATTTGTTGTGCATTTATTTATTTATTTACGTATTTATTATTTAATGTCTATTATGGTTAATTAAATCGCATTGTAATATTTAAATCCTGTAAATAATGTCACTATGCATTCAATTATTGCATTCGAATTACTCATGCATTTGTTTTGGTCCTATTCGTCTTTCTGAACCTGCAATGTAAACACCCATTTTTGTCACCTCACCTGCCCTTCCGGGCAACTGAGACCCTTCCGACAGGCCGATAGTAACGGCACGGTATGTGAGTAACGTCCGCAGAACCACAGGCGAGCAGCTATTTCCGCCCTTCTACAGGCTGGTAAAATTTCATGACAATCCGAGTATCCAGCACGGCGAGTGTTGCGTCAGAGATTCCAAACCTTTCGCGGGGGACGGGTCCGCCATGAAGCAACTGCCCGCGCTGCTCGCTAACATTCTAGTGAACGACCGTTTACCCGTCGACCAGCTCCAAGATTCCTGGATGACGTGGGGCGTGACCAACATCTTTGCTCAGATTGAGAGTCGCGGGTGGGATTTTCGATTTGTCGATTACAGCCTGTTTCGTTAAAATTTTGATATCAGGTCTCCACGATACGTTTTTCTGTGAAAAACTGCCGTTTTTTGTCGCAACATTACAATATTTGCTCTATAGTGCATATGCAGTATACGAGAGTGTAATATACAGGATGTCCTGGGAGTAAACGTCGAAAATTCGAAAATAAGCTCTTAAGACAATTCTAAGCATATTTTGTCTAATAAACTACGTGGATATTCCGAATTGGTGAGCCGCAATTTGGACTCAAAAGTTGGTCTGAAAAAATGATTTCTAGGCAAAAATTTGCATTGCAGAAGCATAAAAACACTGCATAAACATGTAAATGGTTTATTATTTACAAAAGAAATTAATATATTTGTTCAGAAAGAAAATTTACTCAGAAATAAAAAAAGCACCCAATTTACACAATTCGACTACTTTTTTCTTTCTCGCTTAATTTTGGTTTCATTTATTTTGTAAATAAGAAACAATTTACGTGTTTATGAAGTGTTTATAAGCTTCTGCAACGCATATTTTTGCCTACAAAGCTTATTTTCAATCCAACTTTTGAATGCTAATTGCGGCTCAGCTATTCGGAATATCCACGTAGTTTATTAGACAAAATATTCTTTAAATTGTCTTAAGAGCTTATTTTCGGATTTTCCTCCTCGGTTTCCTCCTTGGACATCTGTATATCGTCGGTGAGGCTGTTGGCAATGATGGGGCTAATGCGCTGCTTTCTCTGTGCAGCCGCTGTGGACTCTGTGCGGGCGCGCGCATGAGCTCCGGGTGCCGAGCGCGCCGTCCCCGCCGCCGCCGCCTCCGCCGCCCGCTGCCTCCGAAGAAGGTGCGTCCAAGGCCCCAACCACGGTGTAAGATGTATAGGTGTGTCAACTAGCCGCCTTTGGGGCAAGTGTTCTGAAGCCAGTTTGAGGCTAGTTCCTCGCTTGTCCGTACGATCGGTTTGGGTCACGGTGTTAGATATACATCTTAAACTGTGGCTATTACACAGTTTTATATAATATTTCCTAACCATTTTCGTAACTGGTCGCTTTGGACTTTACCAATTCCACCGCGAAGCGACCAATCACTGACTTGAAATTAGAAATCAGCTGGCCACAGAGCTGTCGAATGGATCACGACCAATCACGACCTTGCCAACTGAGACCCAAAGATCGCAGCGCTTATATGCGAGAGCTGTGAGAACTAGCCTCACATAAGCTTCAGTTTTAGACTGGGAGTGAACACACCTATATATCTTACACCGTGTTCCCAACCCATTCCTTCCCAACTCACTGCGAATTGAAGCATGCGCTGGCAGCCATGTTGCGGGCAAATTGCGCCTCATTCAAATTCTTCAACGTTTTACAGTCTTATTCACAATTGCAAAGGTGGGGATAGTAAGAATGGAAGTCAAATGGAAATTATTTCCCATTAATTAAATGTAAGAAATGCAAAAGTAACATTTAAATGTCAATATTTTTATTTTTTATTTATTTAAGTATTTTCACCAAAACTGACATTTTCCGATTGATCTGATGTCGCCTCACCTTCAATTTGAAAGGGATAGTTTAATTTTGAGATGTGCTTTATACTATGCTACGTTTGAAGATAGTCTTTATCGATTTTTTTTTCAAATTTCGATTTTTATTAAATTATTTTATCCGATAGAGCAAATAACGCGTATAAAAATAGAGCAAATCCGATTTCAACATTTGCAAAAGTAAAAAAAATTCGCCTTCTTCATTCAACGACAATATTGAAGACAGAGATGTTTCTTCTCAATGAAACCAGTTCCTCAAAATTAGATATCCAAATTAAGTCGTGTAATTTTTTTCAAAGTATCAGTAGCTTTTGTGAAATATTTCGTGAAATAATAATTTTAAAAACAAGATTTTTCAAAAAGAAAGGTTCAATTTGTTTCTTTAACTTTTTCGTAAGGATAGTGATAAAGATATTGAATAATATGGCATAAAAGCTATTTTGATGTATAATTTGATTTTAAAAGTTACGCAAATAAATTTTGTATTTCTCTCGTGTCTTTAATATTTACATTACTGTCACTCGTTATTGCATTTATGAGTACAAGTGCTTTAAATGCGTTCTTGTAAAGTCTTTCAGAAACTCAAATGTTTCAGTTTTCGCTCAATTGCGCATTTTTAGGAAGGTTGAATCATTTTCTCAAAAATGGCTCAATTTTTAATTTGTGGCGTGGTTAGTGCACAGAATAACATGACTAAATTATTTTGATTTTTTAAAATGCAATTCTTGTCATATATAACTCTTGAAATCTCTTATGTCGTTACTATTTACATTACCTGGTTTCCTTCTTGCGTAATATTAATATTTCAATTCTTCTATTTGGGGACAGAAAATTGGCAAAATTTGAAAAACAAAATATTTTGGTCGCCGGTAGATAATGCTGGAAAGAGACTAAATAAATGAGAAAAGAAACTGGAAAAGAAACCCTGTGCAACACTACAACACCAGCAAGGTGATAGTTGTTTTAAAACGGATAAACAGGTAACTAATATTACAGCATTAAAAGTGTTGTGTTTTGAGAAGGCGTGGCGTGCGATGTGCAGAGGGGCCGCTGGACCTGTCCATGGGCGGCGCGGCGCAGAGCGGCCGCCACCACCTCCCCAAGCGCAGCGCGCGGCCGCTGCTGCCCTGCGGCCTCTGCCCCAAGGCCTTCGACCGGCCCTCGCTGCTCAAGCGCCACATGCGCACGCACACAGGTCAGCCCCACCCCACTGGCTTCATCCTTCAAAAGGAACAGAGTGGAGATCGCTCCCTCGTGCTGCCTTCTGTCCTTTGGTGTATATCAATCAGTTGGTCCATTATTTAAAAGACAAAAAAAGTTTCAAATAACAGTTTATACAGAGGGTCCAGAAGCTCCCGTTACAAAAAAATACCGCAAATTATGTGTTGCACGTCATGAAAAATGGCAGGTCCAGTTTTTCCGAAAAAAATTTTGTCTTTGAGAAAATTGAGTTTAAAAATCATTCCGGCCGCGAAATTCAAACCGGCCACTACGACACCAGACGGCGGCGTCTCCTTCTGCGCGTAGCATTTCTCGTTTCTCCTCGTAAACTACGAAACAGTCGATTAATATTCTCTAAGGAAAGCATTGTGTGGCTTACACTAGATTACGTTGATAGTATAAAATGTTTGTAGGTTCTATTTAATAAATATTTTAAATGTACTTATTTAAAATTCAGTTTTGTTCAAAATGATAGTCACGGTACACGGTGGCGTAAACATAAATGATGAACACATCCAACATTTATGAAACCGTTTACACGGAGAAAAGAGAAAATGCTCTGCGCAGGAGACGCCGCCGTTTGCAGTGTCGTAGCGGCCGGCTTGAATTTCGCGGCCGGAAGTGATTTTTAACTCAATTTTCTCAAAAACAATTTTTTTTCGGAAAACTGGACCTGCCATTTTTCATGACTTGCAACACAGAATTTGCGGTATTTTTTTTGTAACGGGAGCTTCTGGATACCCTGTGTATTAAAAAGAATACAATTTTCACACAACGTTTCGGAAACAGCTGGTTTCAATCATCAGGTGACAAGTAAATAAATATAATATATAAAACAATGGAAAGGTACAAATCAGAAGAATTACAAAAATTAATATGCACAAGTCAACAGAATGCACCTTGTTAAAAATTTATTAAATTTTTTAAGACGATTTTAATTTACTAACAGTATGGAAGGGATTAGAGAAAGAGACAGAGATTGTAAAAACAGACAGAAAAAAATCGTCTTAATACTTTTCTAAAGTTTTAACAAGGTGCATTCTGTTGACCTGTGTGTATTAAATTTTGTAATTCTTCTGTTTTGTACCGTTCCATTGTTTTATATATTATATTTATTTACTTGTCACCTGATGATGGAAACCAGCTGTTTACGAAACGTTGTGTGAAATTTGTATTCTTTTTAATATATAAACTGTTATTTGAAACATTTTCTGTCTTTTAAATGATGGACCAACTGATTGATATATATTAAAAATATAGAAAGAAACGGAAAATATTAATTGCTTCTGTCTTTTGCCTGGCATTGTTCAAAGCGCCACCTTCCATTAAGAAGTACATGCGCCGCAACCTAGTTGAGCTCACTCTCTCGCTCAGGATTGCTGCCTTTTCCCTCCCATTGTTCAAACGGTTCTCTTTTATAAAGAAGCACATATACCGGAACCAAGTAAAGATTATTCCGGATTAAACCAAAATACGGTCGAGAAAGCACTCCCAGCATTAGATTGGGGGGGATTTTTGATTGATTGATTCGTGTTTCCGAGCGCGCCAACTACTTAGGTCATTAGACCCGTAAGTGTAGTGCGTGTTTTCTCGGGAGGTGGCGATGATCTTTTCCCCGCTGGATGCCGAGATCTGGCGCCGACATACCGTCGACTAGCGGGGTTTTCCCCTCAACCGGATATCTCCCACCAGCGGGGCACCGCCCCAGCCGGGACGAGCTGTAAGCTCCCGATCGGTCTCCCGGCATGTCTGGTAGTGTATTGCATGTTAATGTAAGTGTGTGTGTGTAAGAGGAGAGGATAGGACAAGGAAGAGGAAGGAAAGATCGCGCGCGGTCCGTGGCCCGTTTGTTAGGATACTGCTCCGGCATTCGCCTGGTGTTGATCGGAGAAACCACAGAAAACTCCCGAAGAGAGCAGCCGACCGCTAGAAATCTTCTCCAGACAGCGACTGAATTCGACCTAGCTGACAAGCTAATGTCGAAAATCCTGCCGCCGTCAGGACTCGAATCTAGGACCTCCCGGTCAGAGAGACTGCAGTGACATCAGGCTCATGGATTGGGGGGGATCATTCCTCCTTCTGTCACTGCTGCCCATGCTCCTGCCCGCCGGCACTGGTAGTACACTCCCCTTCACCTAATGAGGCGAGAACCACACATCTCTCACCGCCTGGGCCCCTGCCTGTGCCAAGAATGATCGTAAGCTAACTGCTGCGCAACAACTGAAATGTGTCCTGAGGCGCGAGACGTATATTAAGGCGCGAGACGTATATTAAGGATGAATGCTGCTGCCACCCCGCCTATCTGTCTGCAGATGATCACTTCGCTGTTTACCAGAGCTAGTCGATCATCATCACTAGGTCGAGAATCTCCTTCTTTCAGTGGGAGCGGATAGGTTCCCATACCTGGAGACAGTGGTAACGTCTCTTACAACCACGCAGGCAATGTGGGACCTGGAGGACAAAGGGCGAAGCCTGTTACTGCCTTAGGACAGGCCCCAGAGGGCGTCGAAGATGCAGAGCCGCATGATGTCGATAAACGGCCTAGCCTAAACCTTACGATCAGTCTGCTTCAAGAAGTGATGGTCGATAACAGGATGTTGTCAATTATTTGTATGAATTCGTTGGCCTACAATTCGGAAGTTCTTGATCACAATTCACAAGCTGCAACAATTTCGCAAGCGTTGGTGCTTCGTTTCTGCACTTTGTCCTTTGGATGCAAGGAAAGCACTCTCGATCTAACAGCACTGACTACAAAGTCATCGTGTGCTTCACACAGGTTTCTTCCCTGGCGTTTGTAGTTGTCCTTTGCAAGTGACCTCCTTCCGGAATTTCAATACGCTGAGTACGGATATTGCAGTAATCTCTGCGTTTTGATTCATCGGTAACGACGGATTACTATGCAATAACGAATTGAAAAAGTTCAGAACGATGCGCTTTTCTCTACTCCGAAGAAATTAACCACACTTGTAGTTAATAATTGAAGGGCCGGCCACACTCTCAGACATTCTAAAACGAACTGAATAGCAGGGCCTCGCAGACCGATCCGTGGCGCGGCGCCGCGGTCCCACGAGCCGCGTCCTACGCGACGCGCCTGGCCCATGCCAGTCAGCACGTTCGTGGGCGGAAGTATCAGAGGCTCGTACCCTTATCGCTCAGCAAGACGCATTCAGTTCAGAATGGTTTTCTTTCTCGAAACCGTTGCAATAGTTTTGACGCAAGGTTAATTTAACGAACGGTGGAAGATTAATTAGTTCTTATTCAGAGAACTATTTACGTTGGCGTCAGAATCCCGACAACAGTAGAGCTCACACTATAAACCAATGAGAATCATCCTAATACACGTGCATTTCTTTACATCAGGATTTTTCTTAGGGTGAACGGATAATAGGTGTCGATAGGTGCCCCTGCATCCAGCACTGGCGGTAACCCGCAGTACGTTCTTGCCGGGAGGGTTGCTCGGTGGGACGTTCCCGCACTCCCGCAGAAGCCAACACCGCACACACCGGTCCCGCTGGAGACCCAGAGTGAGGAAAATATGGAACCAGCCCTCGCCAATGGCACATGCGGGGAGCACGGGAGGCCATGGCAGAGGCCGCGGCCGGGGAAAGGGCGGGGAGAGGGTGGGGCAAACGCCGGGCGACCGCCCTAGACGCCGGCAGGCAATTTCGGCCTGTCGCCGACCGGAGTCGCGATCCGAGGTGTGACCCCGACCCCGGCATTTCCGGGTGTACAAGTGACATCAGCAAAAGCTGATTTGGGCGCCCACAAGCCTTCGCTTATTTATTTATTTAAGGACGTCATTCTTCACCTCCTTATATGGCAATGCCCCGGGAGAGGTATGCGAGGATCTCTTGCTCCGTCATCTCGACTTTGCGCCGGCGGAGGTGCTGAGGAAACCCGATAAGTGCAGCAATACTGCATGGGGACGCACCGCCTTTCATGTCCAGTTTCGCAGGATAGACCCTGGGCCGGGTCCAGCCGATAATTGGGGAGGGAATCGTAGATTTTTGTTAAATAGTAAACATATTTGTTATTATATTGCATATTATTTATGTAGGTATGATACAATGTAATATTATTGTTTAAATAATTACATAATTCGAACATAAATAGTTAAATCAATTGTGTCAAATAAAAGAAAGGTAAACGAAAACTCTAGGCCTTTTGGGGAGCCATGGCCCTCATGCCCGCCTGCCTGCATCCGCCAGCGGAGACACCCGATAGAGCGAATTCTGACTTTGTTATTGAATTGCGCGCTCCGGTCCCGCTGTGTTCCGAGGGTGCGGAAGCGGGCACCTAGGTCATTCCATGCAAAAAGTAGGAAATCTGACACTACATCTCAGAATTTAAAAATATTTTGCCACCTTACTTATTATGATACCTGCATGAACCAGGTACAATATTTTTGTCTCATCATCCATTGTTTAGCAACAATGGGCACTTGAAATATTAGGTTAGCAGTCTGTAGACATTCCGTTACGATTTTTTCCGATGATATGCAAACAAGCAAAAAATATGAAAGTGACACCATTTGTAGAAGAAATGTAAAGGATAATTTTACGTTAAAGATATTTTTTACCATGAGTCTTTAACAATTAGGAAGTAAACAAATTCTAAAAAATGCAATAAATGGAAATATAATATTTTTAAATTCTTGAATTTTGGAAGAAAAATTGCTGAAACTACTTTCAACCTACTCTGTAAATTTCATCATGGAATCTTGAATGGTTTTAAAGTTATGAATAAAAGTATCTTACTGGCGCTCCATAAACGAACTCGTCTCAGCTTCTAGAGACGCCGCGCCACAGCGCTCCTCGTCAGCGCTCGGCGTTACGATGCCGCGCGATGGTGGATTTCGCAAAACTACTACTCTAGGTGTTAATTTTGCCGTACGAGCCACATGAAGAGATACGCCAAATTCGACCATTATTTTTTGTTCACTCCAACATTTTGGTAAACACGTTAAAATCATGTATTTCTCATTAGCTGTTTTCACGTTTGAAAATTTTTCTTTGAATTGTGGCAACATTTCTTCTCCATCATTGCTTTCTGTACTCACATGAAATAATTCAGAAACTGCTTTATTTACGGCACTCACCTTTCTCCTTGCGTACGGTTTCTCTCGGGTTTGCTTTCGCAATGACAATGGTGATTGACCCAGAGGATACAAAATGTTTACATTACTGATAGTGGCTTCCTCTGCAACTCCTGGGGCTACGTACTCCTCTTCACTTGACGTTTTCACTTCACTGTTTCAGTTGAGTCACTAAGATCCGCATTGGGCATTTTGGATATTTTGTGACGACACATCGCATATTGCTTCACATACCACTAAATTCGATATTTTCTTCTGCATCGCCTCCGTAATCTTTCTCTTACCCACCCGACTTTTGTGCTTCTTGAGTCCGAATGGATTGCAGCACCAAAGCCTCTTAAACGTATTCACAATCTTTGGCATTTTCTACCACGATGTATCACTGAACAGTAACACGCGAAAACTAAGCCTGTAAACTGGTGTCAGGACCCCTTCGAAGGCATCGATGGATATCCCTAGGGCTTGGCGGTGCCTGCCTACGACCTTGCGTCACCCCTCGCTGGGCTAAGGCACGCGACTTTCAACCTTAAGAGCAAAATGCGCGTATACTTTTTATTTATTAACTTACACATTTTTTAAGATTCCATCGCAACAGTTTGCAGAATGGTTATTTATTGGTTCTTCCTGCAGTGTGTAAAATATGAAAGAAAAGAAAATATTACTTTTGAAGAAAAATGTATTTAATTTATTAGCATTTTTTATTATAAACAAATGTCTCAATCCTTAATATATTATCAACTGATTAAAATATGATCATTTATCTTCAAAATAGTGTGCCCATTTTTAAAGTTTCATTCATTTTATGAACGTCATAATTATTATCATTATTGAGTACATTGTGTCATCGTCCATGTTTAACCCGTAATTGTTGCTAAACTGCTGAAGATATTAATTCCATAAATTGTCTTTTAACTGTTGATCATTAGTAGATTAATGTAATAAAATATGAAAAAATCTGAGACTCACTGTCAGAAAACCTGAAATTTTGCCTGGAATGACCCACCTACAGTACTCATCCACAAAAGGCGATGAGACCTGAGTAACTGGCGTCCCAAACATTATAAGTTGCGTACGGGTTTTTGGCGGTCTGCCTAAGTGAATGGACAGAGACATATGATGCTTATCTTCGGCGCAGAAGAGCTTCCGACCGTTTGGAGCAGAACTTTCCTCTAGGTAGAGATCTCCACCTCGCCCGCAGCGGCCGGCAGAACCTGAACCTGGCACTTATGGACCTGGTCAACGCGTTTCAATCTGTGCCGCTCTGCAGTCGAGGCTCCGTTCCGTTCGCTCGGGGCGGATATTTGCCCAGCACCCAGGTCTCTTTCCCGGGGAGGGCCCGACTGGACCCATAGGCGTCGCGTGCGGGATACGCCAGGGCTGTCCTCTGTCGGGGTTATTATTATTATTCGTCGTGCACGAGGCCCTGCGTACTCTAAATGTGAATGTGCCAATGAGACCCCCGTCGGTGCCCACCTAAACTGACGATCTGACGCTTCTCGCCATGACACCGGACGAGCTACAGACCCTCCTTAACACGGCGAGAGAAACAGGCCCTCCTTAACACGTCAGCGACTTAACCTCAGGGTAAAGGCCTAAAAATACTCTACTCTGAAGACTGAGGCGTCAAGACACATTCCGACGATGTTTCAAGCCTGAAGGGCTGGAATGCCGGAATAGCTCAAACGGGCCACTGACCGCGCGCGATATTTCCTTCCTCTTCCTTATCCTATCCTCATCCATTACTTACACTCACATGCACTACACTGCCAAACTAGTCGGAAGTTTAGAGCTTGTCCCGGCTGAGTCGGTGTTCCGCTGGCGGAAGATACCTGGCTGAGGGAAATCCCCGCAAGCCGAAGGAGGCTGGTGCCGGACCTCGCCCTCCAGCGGAGGAAGATCTCCGTCATCTCCCGCGGTAAAAAGCATGCACTGTACTTACGGGCCTAATGACCATAACAGTTTACTCGCCCAGAATCACCAATCAATCAATCTAAACCGAAGTATACTTCGAGGCAATGGTGTAGCTAGGGGGAGAGCAGGTGGGGAGGCGCGCCCCGGGTGACACCATTTTAGGGGTGACACCAATTAAATTATTTTATTGTTGGAATTATATAATTTTGAAGGTTTAGTTACAAATTATTTATATTAATTTAAAGAGTATACATTATATCATAAGCATAGATTATGATTTAATAGCAATTATTCCTAATTACATAGAATTTTTTAACATATTTTAAATAACTATCATATGCAAATATGTTTGTATTTTTAATAAAATAATGTACAATCAATGAAGCAATAGATATTTTTATACTTAATTTAAGGGGGGGTGACACCATTAGCTTCGCCCCAGGTGACACCAACTGAAGCTACGCCACTGCTTCGAGGCTCTGCCTTCTTCGGCTTTTATCCTTCGGCCGTTGTGGCTAACGTGTAAGTGCGCGTGCGCGTGCGCAGGCGAGAAGCCGCACGCGTGCGGCGTGTGCGGCAAGGGCTTCTCCACGTCCTCCTCGCTCAACACGCACCGCCGCATCCACAGCGGCGAGAAGCCGCACGAGTGCGCCACCTGCGGCAAGCGCTTCACGGCCTCCTCCAACCTCTACTACCACCGCATGACGCACTCCAAGGTACGCACACGCTCTTCATCTATCTAAGTATATATTTATTTAAGTATTTATTTAAATATTATTTATTCATGTATTTATTTATTTATCTATTTATTTATCGCGAAAAACAGTTATAACTCGACCAAGCGAAGCATGAAGGCTGCGATTGCGGCGCGTCGTGGAACTAACAGTGAAAACACGGGTTTAGTTTAGCTAACAAAGGCCGCCAAGAGTGGGAAGCGAGTTCAGAGACTGCTCGCTCCTACGGATTCACCAAGGCCTCCTGCATAGAGGTTGTGAATCAGCTGATAAAATATAACTTCAGAGACACATCATGCAAGATTTGTACTGACTTGTTTTATTTTTGTCCCTTTAAGTTGCTTTCTTTACTTTTCACCGTTCTAGTACAAGACTATTATAAAAAGTTCTATTTATATTGAATTTTTAATACTTATTTTAAACAATTCGTATTCTCCTTCATTCATCATTTTTTCCATATGCTTTAGACGGTTTGTTAGGTACGCAATAAAGTACCAAAACATTAACTTTACTGTCATAAGTATCTACACTATTCTTCATTATGGTGGTAGTTACTCCTTACATAAAAAAGAATTTTATTTGGTATACATTCTGAAAAACTACTTAAGTTAAAATAAACTATTTATGTGAATGTTACTGCTTATCGAAAGAATTAATTTAAAAATGTTGAATCGTTTTGCAGAGAAAAGTATACTTTTATTTACTCCGATATGAGGTACAGACATGTCTAAATACAGTTAAAATATTAATTGGGAAGATTCTAGATTTGCAACGAAACAAATCGCTCTTTCTTTCGCAATAGTTTGGCACGGTGCCATTTTCATTTTGAATTGAGTATCCTCTTATCGTCTCTGTCGTTTCGGTTGTAAACACAGACGGTGGCGCGCTCCTGTAAACATCATTCTCAACTTGGTCGAGCTATACAACTGTGTGACATGCTGTAGAGAGAAGTATATACAGTGCACGTTTTCTTAAATTCTGAGAACCCTACCGTAATCCATACACAAGTTGAATTCCGAATACAGATGAAAATGTGCGTTTTTGGCAAGAATTGATAAGAAAATATTTGGGCAAGTGTAACAAAAGTCATCTGCAAAGGCAAATTACTTTACATTTGGACTATGATCTCTCATGGTGCCCTTCGTGAAGAAATCGACTTCCTGCCGCGACGAAAGGGAAAGGAAAACAATGATTGGAAGAACTATCTTTCCCACGGAACTCTAGAAGACGTGCGTAGATAGTGACGTTACACTCGTCGCAGAGAGTGAGTAATTTCACGTCAAAAACAACAAAACACAAGGGCCTTCCTCGTGATATTAGCAATAGCTCGTAATATTTGCACTTTTCGAAATTTTAGAGGTTTCAATGCAAATCTGACTTTTGACATACAGTTAATTAAACCGATATTGTCGAGCAAACAATTAAACAAAAATTCGTGGCGTTTTGAGAAAAAAATATTTTCTTATTATCGTTGCTATTTCTCAGTTACATACTGCTGCGGGAAAACATGCTGACATTTCTGTTTTTAGAAAACATGTTTTATGGGTTCTGTAAGTGATTAAGGAACTATTAAGTATTGCTGATATATACGAGAGACTGAATGGCCACACGCCACAAACCCAACTTAAAACATTCACACATTACACGGGTTTAAATCCCACGCTGCACTTGGAGTTACTTGGAACTACCCCCGTTCCATGAGACTAACTCACTTGACCGGACTATATGCGAAAGTGTAATGTTGGAAATCACGTTTGTAGATACTAAGTGCGTAGTTTCCGTAACGTGGCTGTTCTGCGTATTTCTTGCGGCGTGCAGGGTATTTTCTCAGACTTTCATGTAACATCTCAATAACACACGGAATGCTTTCACAATCCCTTGTCCTAAGCGGTAACTGTGTGAAATCTGTGAGCAACCCGTGTATAATTGAGGAACTGACACCCAAAAGACGAAACGAGTAGTAGAAGTAACGAGATGGACACAGGGATATAGGCGCAAGAATAGGGAGACACAGGGATATGGTCCTGAGGGCGAAGGTCCGAAGGTCGTTAGGGTATTTGGGAACACGAGGCAGCTCTTCATTGAGAACTGCCGTCAGGGAAGTGGGAGCTAACGCAGGGGAGTCCTTAAATGACCCCCCCCCCCAGCCGATAGATGGTAACCAGGAAGGGATGTAGCAAAACGAAAAATTAGTCCCGAATCATAAGAAACGAGTACTCGGTAGTGCGAGAATGTCTGTGCCAGTAGTTTTCAAAACTAGTTTCTCTTCGGCCGATCTCCGATTAATTTTTGTCGGTTCGGGGACAACACGGTCAAATCTTACATAGGAAACGTGTGCGGAATAACTTTTACGGGACTTTTTCCAAAATTGTCTTACGGAAATAGATCTTGACTCCTGCTATCCTACCATTAAGGAAAAAACAAGTGTGACTTCCTGATACGAAACGAATTAAATATGTTGGGTCTAATAAACCCGTAAGACTTTTTAAAATATTCTCCAAAATCCATCCAGTTATTTTCTTTAATCGCTTGGCCGAATATAGCAAGTAGGCTTACACAAATTACATTTGTCAGATTTTCATTAAAACATAAATGTTCAATAATGCTAAAGTTCAAAATATATTCGACTCACTATTACATCTGCATTACTGAATTTAAGGATTTTCTCTTTTGTCTCTACATAGAACAGAAACTATGTTGCGATAGAGCAGAAAAAAAGAAATTAAAAACAATTTGAGGGTCCCTGACAACAAATAAGTGGATTATTCTTGCACTTTCTTACGTAACAAATTACATAGTTGAATACCTAATAGCGATATTCTATTTTGGGGTCCTTAATATTTGAAAAATATTTATCTTTTAAAATGTGTTTCCTTGGACAATATCAGCGCTTAAACCATTTGCAGATTTTTTCCAGAATTGATATTCCTGCACCGATCATTCAAATATCCCGGATCATTTATTCTAAAACGGATAGTTACTAAGGAAACTTTATGACATTTCTGGTGTTTTATAAAAAAATATGGCACAATTTTATTTAAATCTCTTTCTCTAAATCAAACAAAAACGGAGAGCCTGAAGGAACAATGAAAGAGACAATTGGACACATTTTAAAAGCATTTCGGTACTGTTCCTCCTAAATTGGAAAGAAATGAATATTGCTGAAAGAACTGCGATCAGAAGAAAGTGCAACATAGAACCGAATTTGGGCCCCGATAATCATTAACAGTTTTGTGTGAATGCAGTGCTTACCCTGTGCATGTGTGCGCAGGAGAAGCCACACAAGTGCGTGGCGTGTGCCAAGTCGTTCCCCACGCCCGGCGACCTCCGCGCGCACGCATACACGCACAGCGGCGCGTGGCCCTTCCGCTGCAGTGCGTGCGGCCGCGGCTTCGGGAAGCCCACGGCGCTGCGCAACCACCAGCTGCTGCACTCCGGTAACACTTCTTCCCTTCATTTTCTGGCACTTTGCTTGCCTTCGGGAAGCCCACGGCGCTGCGCAACCACCAGCTGCTGCACTCCGGTAACACTTCTTCCCTTCATTTTCTGGCACTTTGCTTGCCTTCGGGAAGCCCACGGCGCTGCGCAACCACCAGCTGCTGCACTCCGGTAACACTTCTTCCCTTCATTTTCTGGCACTTTGCTTGCCTTCGGGAAGCCCACGGCGCTGCGCAACCACCAGCTGCTGCACTCCGGTAACACTTCTTCCCTGCATTTTCTGGCACTTTGCTTGCCTTCGGGAAGCCCACGGCGCTGCGCAACCACCAGCTGCTGCACTCCGGTAACACTTCTTCCCTTCATTTTCTGGCACTTTGCTTGCCTTCGGGAAGCCCACGGCGCTGCGCAACCACCAGCTGCTGCACTCCGGTAACACTTCTTCCCTTCATTTTCTGGCACTTGCTTGCCTTCGGGAAGCCCACGGCGCTGCGCAACCACCAGCTGCTGCACTCTCGGTAACACTTCTTCCCTTCATTTTCTGGCACTTTGCTTGCCTTCGGGAAGCCCACGGCGCTGCGCAACCACCAGCTGCTGCACTCCGGTTAACACTTCTTCCCTTCATTGTCTGGCACTTTGCTTGCCTTCGGAAAGCCCACGGCGCTGCGCAACCACCAGCTGCTGCACTCCGGTAACACTCCTTCCCTTCATTTTCTGGCACTTTGCTTGCCTTCGGGAAGCCCACGGCGCTGCGCAACCACCAGCTGCTGCACTCCGGTAACACTCCTTCCCTTCATTGTCTGGCACTTTGCTTGCCTTCGGGAAACCCACGGCGCTGCGCAACCACCAGCTGCTGCACTCCGGTAACACTTCTTCCCTTCATTTTCTGGCACTTTGCTTGCCTTCGGGAAGCCCACGGCGCTGCGCAACCACCAGCTGCTGCACTCCGGTAACACTCCTTCCCTTCATTGTCTGGCACTTTGCTTGCCTTCGGGAAGCCCACGGCGCTGCGCAACCACCAGCTGCTGCACTCCGGTAACACTTCTTCCCTTCATTTTTCTGGCACTTTGCTTGCCTTCGGGAAGCCCACGGCGCTGCGCAACCACCAGCTGCTGCACTCCGGTAACACTCCTTCCCTTCATTGTCTGGCACTTTGCTTGCCTTCGGGAAACCCACGGCGCTGCGCAACCACCAGCTGCTGCACTCCGGTAACACTTCTTCCCTTCATTTTCTGGCACTTTGCTTGCCTTCGGGAAGCCCACGGCGCTGCGCAACCACCAGCTGCTGCACTCCGGTAACACTCCTTCCCTTCATTGTCTGGCACTTTGCTTGCCTTCGGGAAGCCCACGGCGCTGCGCAACCACCAGCTGCTGCACTCCGGTAACACTCTTTCCCTTCATTTT
Organism: Acheta domesticus; assembly: GCA_031308135.1. Taxonomy (NCBI): domain Eukaryota; kingdom Metazoa; phylum Arthropoda; class Insecta; order Orthoptera; family Gryllidae; genus Acheta; species Acheta domesticus. The sequence goes on from JAHLJT010000631.1 coordinate 243,511,388, forward strand.
CTGGCACTTTGTTTGCCTTCGGGAAGCTCACGGTGCTGCGCAACCACCAAATGCTGGTAGTTATTAGGACGTTTTAGCTTGCACGGTGTTACACTAGACACACAGCTTATGTACTTCTGGGTCATCTCTAGTTGACAAAACGAGGTAAACATGTCAATCAGGGCAGAAAAATACTTAATAAAATAAAATAACTAGAAAAGCAACGCATTACATTACTTTCTCTTTATTACGTAAGTACATGGTAAGGCGAGATAGTAAATATGTACGTAATATTGAACTAGTTCTTCAAAAATGGGCGTAGATATCTGTGTACCAGCGGAAAGAACCGTCAGTACAGAAAATGTGAAAAAAAAGCCCTTTCTATTCCTCTAAAACCAAATAATTATTTATATATCAAGGAATTAAAATGAAATTTTATTCATGGGGAGGAAGGTTAATCGTCGAGCACACTTCTCCCGCTTGAATTAAGGTCAGTGAAACCTTAGCCAAAATTAATAATTATTAAACCACTTTCTTTACATGTTTATCCGCATTGACTACTGGCATTGACACGGCTACGTGCCGTGTGCTTTTAGCAATGTTAGTGTGCGAATTTTGTGCCTAGTAACAGATAGTTGCTCATTGTTTAGTTTGTTTTGTTGTGGACATTAAATCTGTAAACTTTTCATAGTTTATAAAGCGTACTAGTAAGAAAAAAGCTAGCCAATTTCTCTGATTAAAATAATTGTATTTTTTATTGCTTTCTTTAACAACAGGTATACAATACATTAGATTTTATTCTTAAACTTTAATAGTGAAACACGTTTTATGATGATAAATTATGCTGTATCTATTTCTCTCATGTGCAAGTAATTTGATTATTCGGTTTCAATGTGGCGACCGACGCAACCTCGCCTCCTCTCAAAGATCGAAGGAACAAGACAAGTTTCCTTTCCGTATACTATGTATTCTTTGTTGTGTTGCCGACGTTTCGACTGGCGTTTCGAGGTCCCGGCCCTCGGTTGAAAAAGACAACGACAAAGAAGTCCGAAGGCAGGCATGATAGACTTCGACGCGGCGCCACCCAAACTAAAATATTCGCATGGTGAAACAAACATATTTTAGCCCAGGCAAAAATGTGATAAAAATAGAGCATTTGCAAAAAGGGAGCGTGCGTGCATCCTGACATCGGCTTAGGTGGCCAGGGCATCAGTTGATGTCACTACAGTGCCTCTTTCCGGGAGGTCCTAATGTTAGACTTCCGGTGATGGCAGTATTTGCGACACTAGCTACAGAGCTGGGTCGAATTCCGAGGAGAATGCTAACTGCCGGTTGCGATCCTCCGGGAACGTTGCACTCCGTTCCGAACGTACCGTAGTTTCTCCGGACACCAGACGAATGCCGGAGTAGTACCCTAACAAATGGGTCACGGACTGCGCGTGATCTTTCCTTCTTTTTTCCTTGTCCTACCCCTTACACACACTTACACTTACATGATTGATAGATTCTTAGTGATTCCGGCCGTGTCAACTGCTAACGTCATTAATCCCGTAAGAGCAATGCATGCTTTTATCGTGGGAGGTGGCGGTTGTCTTTCCTAGCTGGATGACGAAATTCGGCATCGACCTGCCCGTCAGCTTGCGGGGTTTCCCCAACCAGGCATCTCGCTCCAACGGGGCACTGTCCCAGCCAGGACAAGGTCTAAACTCCCGACTGGTCTCCCGGCATGTCTGCTAGTGTAGTGTATGTACGTAAGTGAGAGGCGAGTATAGGGCAAGGAAGAAGAAAGAAAATCGCGTGCGGTCTGTGGCCCATTTGTTAGGTTACAGCTCCGGCATTCGTTTAGTGTTGATCGGAAAAACAACGCCAAATACCGATCAGAATATCCTGTTGCATGAATTTTCCTCCAGACAGCGACTGAACTCTACCTAGGTATGTAGCTAATGTCGAAAATCCTGCCACCGTCGGGGTTCGAACTCTAGGACTTCCCGGTCAGAACCACTGCAGTCATATCAATCGATGCCCCTGAGTCACCTAAGCCAGTTTACTCTTACACGCAATATACTACCACACATGCCGGAACACTAGTCGGGAGCTTCCACTTTGTCCCGACTGGGGCGGTGCCCCACTAGTGGGAGACACCTCGTTGAGTAAAACCCCGCTAGTCGACGGCAGATCGACGCCGGATTTCGACATCCAGGAGAGGTAAAACATAGCCATATCCCGCGATAGAAACTTCACTACATTTACGAGGCCAGTGACCTTAGCTTAGTTGACGCGCCCGGAATCAGTATTCAGTCATTGAAAGCGTGTGTTAGGGCAGCAGGATCTTCGACATTAGCGTGTCAGCTAGGTCGAATTCCGTCGCTGTCTGGAGAAGAATTCTAGCGGCCGGCTGATCTGATCGGTAGTTTTCCGTGGTTTCTCCGATCAACACCAGGCGAATGCCGGAGTAGTGCCCTAACAAATGGGCCACGGACCGTGCGCTATCTTTCCTTCCTCTTCCTTGTCCTATCCTCTCCTCTTACACTCTCACACTAACATGCAGTACACTATCACACATGTCGGGAGACCGGTCGGGAGCTGACAGCTTGTCCCGGCTGGGGCGGTGCCCCGCTGGTGGGAGATACCTGGTTGAGGGGAAATCCCCGTTAATCGACGGTAGGTCGGCGCCAGATCTCGGCATCCAGCGGGGAAAAGATCATCCGCCACCTCCCGAGAAAAAACACGCACTACACTTGCTGGACTAATGACCTAAGTAGTTGACCCACCCAGAAACACGAATCAATCAATGAATCAAGCGCGCGGATGGTGTTGGCAGGGGAGCGGCCGCACGCGTGCGCCGCCTGCGGGAAGACGTTCGCGCTGGCGTCCAACCTGCGCGCGCACCAGCGCACGCACCACCTCGTCGCCGCCCCCGGTCGCGCCCTCGCCCCCGCCCCCGCCGCCGCCGCCCCGGCCGCCGCCGCCGCCGCCCCGCTGTGGCTGCTGCAGCGCCTCCTGCACGCGCACGCCGCCGCCGCCGCCGCCACCGCCGCGCCGCCCGCGGCCGCCTTGGAACGCCGCCTAGCCTGGGCCAACGCGGAGGACGACGGCCCAGCGCCTCGCCAGCAGCCTCGCCACTCATACGCTATTATATGAAAGGGAGAGGTCGTGTGGATTGTACTTGCCACGAAAACGTTAGAACACTAGTGATTTATACGGAGTGTCCGGGGAGGAAACGTCGAAACTTGGAAAATAAGCTCTTAAGACAATTCTAAGCATATTTCGTCTAATAAACTACGTGGATATTCCGAATGGCTGAGCCGCAATAAACACTCAACAGGTTTGGTTTGAAAAAATTATTTCTAGGCAAATATTTTCATCATGAAAACACAGAAAAACTCCAGAAACATATAAGTTGTTACTATTTACAAAAGAAATAAATATATTTGTTAATTAATTAATTTACCCTTTGCACTGAAGTGCTGCAGGATTATCCTGCTTAGGGTTAGAGGAGGTTAGGACTCCTCTTTCAGCCATTTTTTCCGGTTTATCCCCACTTCCAAGGCCCTCTGAACTGAAGAATGTAACGGGTATTCGTAGATGGTCGTTCTAGAAGTGGGGTGAACATGGCGTGGCAAGCGTCATGCTTCAACCGGACACCTTTTTACCCAATATTTACTGTTAATAAAGCCAGTAAATATTGGTACTCATTTGGAAAGAAGGCTGAGTGAACCTTAGGATCGCCCTGAAGCTTATTTTCGAAGTTTCGACGTTTCCTCCCCGGACACCTGTATAATTGTCACCTTCGCTCGTGAAAACTGTTCAAAGTGTTAGTTGACTCGGTAGCTTAGTGGTCAGAGCAGCTGGGCGTAAACCAATAGGCCCGGATTCGAATCCCGGTCGGGCCGACCAATTCTTTGAACAAATTAAATTACTAGAGTGATTGCTCGAATATTTGGCACAGATTCTTTGGAGCGGCCAAGAAATAATCAAATAGTTGTTATTCAGAATGGGACCCTAAAATGTATATTTTTTTACAAAATTACTCTTGAGAATACAAAATTAACTATGATACCTTGAACATTATTTAAATCAAAATAGTAAACAAGTGAGCTGAGAGAAATGGACTGTCCTTGAATTGGAGCGACAAAATGCAGCAAAAGAAGGCATCGAGAACATAGATTATAAAAACGTGATTTAAAAATACGAAACTACAATGTAGGAAATGACCAGATAAAACAAGAAGACGAAATCGAGGTTTCAAATAGAATGAAACTATCGTCAAAAGCCATACGTGTGATAAAGTTTTTCTGAGATCTTTAGTAGAATTATAACATGTGACGCAAACATTAGATTTACGTGAGTTAAATCGAGGTAATATATAAAACATTTCGAAATCGAACAGACATTTATATTCTATTATCAAAATTGAATATAATTTTCTGTTGAATTTGGTCAATTTTTAATATAGTATTAATTGAATATAAGTACAATGATCTTAAATGGACTATTAATAATGAGTATTAGGCCTACCCTTGATAAATATTTATTTCAGGAAAAACGCCGCTATTGATAGAACAATTTACCTGTTCACATCAAAATAATTATATTGACTTTAACAATTTAGACCTGTGTAACTGCAAAGAAAGAATCTGTATAACTTTGTGTAATTACGGAAAAAATTATTAAATAAATGCATCTATTTTATGTTAATAGTTTATTCATGTTTAGTTATTAATATGCTATTCCTTCACAATACGCCAGCGAGATGTAAATACAAAAAATAAATGTGTTATTTATTTTACAATCAATTGCCTAAAGTGAACTGTTCGGATTGAAGAATGACAATCTTCTCTGTGAATGTAAGTTGGAATTTGGAATATTTATTAAGCATGCAAGACATGTGAAATTAGCGGACAAAAGTCTTTTTAGGAATGTATGTGCTTACGTGTGTCGTAAAAAGGTATAACCGTACGTATTTGTTTTGAAATGGTTCTTGAATTAGTTGTAGTAAATTAAGGACAATTTATATTATATTTATGATATATTTATAGGTTTGGAAAGTAAGTCAATCTGTTAAAGCACCTGAGGATTGTCTAGCCTTAATAACATTACTGCAATGGCGAGGGAGTAGATAGGTCAGACTAGCCTGTGAATTGGGGTGACGAAGCATTTTTCTTATAAGTAGCTCAGTTTTCAAGATTTAAACGCTTTGATATAAAGAAATAGGTTTAAGATGGGACATTTGTGTGAAAAAATGTATTCCCTAAAACCCCACTGCTCAGAATGCAAATTACTCTGAGCTCCACTAATTTTACACCATGCTGCTGTACACGTCGTGCATATGGTTCATATGCCGAATATGTGCGACGGAGAGAGAGAGAGAGAGAGAGAGAGAGAGAGAGAGAGAGAGAGACAGACAGACAGACAGACAGACAGGGAGATAAAAAGAGATATGAGTGATGGACATAAAGCCATTGTGTGCCAGCGTATTTAAACTACTTCTCGGTGTACAAAGAAGTCTTGTATAATTAGGTAAAAAGGCGAAGTATTTCCCTCAGTGCACATCACGCAGGAAGAGAAAATGTTCGCGTGTGATTCGTTGTGTTTCTCCAAACAAAATCTCAGAATTTTATCCTTCCGAGATAATAATATTTTCTATGTGAACAGTTAGGATCATTCTTTTGATGACATTCTGTACACGTACATTTATATTTTCTCTTATATGTAGTGTAGAGCAGTGGCGTGCGGTGATAATTTTAGTGGGGAAGCACTTTTCAAATCAAAGGTATAAAAACGTAAAACAGATAAAGATGAGAATTTTCTCAAAATGTGAATATTAACCCGGGAGAGGTAGCATCTTGCATACGAACGTAACTTGTCGCCCGGGAGAAAACAGACCCCAGGGAAAACTTCGTTGCCTAAATGACTTCTAACATTATAAACAAATATAATTCTGTATTTATGCGATTATAACTTAACTTTATTTATCGAGTACTTTGTTATGTAAAATTATTACCACAAATGTACAAAATCCATCAATGCATTAAAGCATTTTTTTTTTCATAAAATGAAAAATGTGTGCATAAACTTTAATACATGGTGAATGTTGATTTGAAAATGTACCTATAGAGTTCAGTAATAATGTTTTTTACAATCTCTACAAACAATGAATGTGATATCCGTTCTACTGTTTTCTTACACTTTTCACATTCTCTTCATGCTCTGCGGTTTAAATTCCTCGGACAAATTTCACGTCTTTTAGGTTCACTTTCTTGCAACTTGTGTTTCTTGTTTTTGCTCTGAATGCAAATATTGTATTATTTTAGGTATCAGCTCTCGCGAATCCTTGTAGAATTTATCTCATAATAGACCAAGGGCGAATACGATCTAAACCTTCCGTCTGCAATTCTTATGTGTGGTGAATCCTCGAAATATCAGTAATGTTTTATTATCTGATGAAATTTCTGAGGAGAGTGAAAGGTTGCTCGATATTAGATCAAATTAGAAATGAGGAGATTAGATCTGATCTAAATATATATTCCATGAATGACCCTATTAAAGAAAATAAACAACGCTGGATTCAACATATAAATAGAATGGATAACACGAGAATAATAAAATCAATATTATCTTATAAACCTGTAGGAAGACGAGAAATAGGACGTCCTAGGAAGAGATGGTTGGAGTGAAGACGGAACAGGCTGTCAGCCTAATCCCTGATAGTGAAGAAGCAGAAGAAGTTTTATTCTCCTGAAAGTTGATCGTGCCTACTTCGAACATATCACCGGAAAGGGATCCGTAGGCGTTGCGCCGTGCAGTCGGCAGTCGGCTCTGCTTGTCAACACGGGTTCCCCAACTTTCCTCGCTAGATGCCATGACTACTGCACGGAATGATCTCACAAATGCATTCCCTTCCCGCAAGGGAGAACTGCAGAACGGTACGCAAAGAATTAGATTGTTTAGAAAACTTTCTTTAACTTAATATAAACGTTCTCGGTATTATTAGGTACTTGATACTTTCATTGTATTATAATGTAGTTAGCATGTACATCAGACACGCTCAGAACGCCAAAATAATTCATTCTTTCGAACTTGAAATTGTTACCAGTCGATCACAAGAGAACGCATTTAAATTATCATTCTCGCGCACTCACGAATCGACCCGACTTTTCACAAGGCATGACGAAATCAAATGCTTGCACTCTCCAAGAAGCTTCGCTAACGTCACGAGACGAATCTACACACCGTTCTGAAAACATCACACACACTTAACTCAGAATCAGAGTTGAGTGAACAGTTTTGCTCTGGTCATAAGCAACGAATATTTCCAATATATAAAGGATTTTTTCTATGCTTTACTTAGGGGAATGACTCATTCCCTTCATTCCATGGAATGCACACCACTGATGTAGAGGAAGTGTTGTAATGCTGCAGGAAAAAGTACCGATGTTTCGACAAAACCTACGACTGGCCTCTCTCTCTCCGATTTAACCTCAGGCTTCAGCAGCTGAACACGGTTTTAGATGGATTCGAACCGGCGACGCAAGACATTAATATATACGCCCTGACCAGGAGTGAACCAAATCTTAGCGTCCTCAGCTAAATCGATATATAGCAACCAGGAATGAAAACTAATGGTGCTAAAACAGCACGTACTTTCTCGCTCGTATTTTCACGTAAAATTATGCGAAAAGTACTCAAAGTTTCGAAAAATTGTATATTACTTTTTTTTTCAAAATCAATCTTTAAGGGACAGATTTAATTAAGGGAAAAAGTATCTATAATATTTTAGTTGTGGGAAGAATCGGAAAAAATTTTGAACTTTTGCAATTCTCGAAAAATTAGGATTTTCAACGAGCATGAGACCTGCACCATTCTCTTGAACGTCCTTTATACTATCCAACAACAAAATTTAATCAAAAACTATGGAGCCATTTTATTGAAAATTGTGAAAATTGTCCCAGAGGTTTCATGTAAAGTTCACCGCAAAATTAAAATATCGACTTCCAATTCAAAGGGCCGTGACATCAGCCAGATCAATTGGGAAATATCAATTTTGGAGAAAATCGGCTGAACGATTTAGCCGCTATCGTTGCTCACAGACGGACGGACAGACGTTTTGTCGTCATTCGATTTTTCGGTATCAATGACCCACAAAACATGGATTTTGACTACACCAGTGTTAGAGGATTTTTTTCTAAATTTAGCAATTGGATTTATGCACTTTTTCGTTACCAGGGTCTTATAATATGAGTTTTCTGCCGAAAATTCGCCGTTTTTTCGCGCAGCATCACATAACTTTCTCCTCCGTAGCAAGAATGTAAAACTTGCTTATATATTTCATTTAGAATGTCTCCGTCTATTGAAGAGATAAATTTCGCAAATTAGTCAAAAGGTGCAAGTATGAGTTGACCTGAAATGTTGTTACATATTTGTAACAGAGGGCAATAAAAGGTTAATAACCACATTGCAGATTTTTTATAATTAATTGCATTAATGAATACAATTTCTTCAACTTCAATCTCTCTTGAAGATTTTTCAAATTTCAAACGTTTGCGAGTGTAAATGATCTCAAAATTGTGTCCTTTCAAAAACGTTCAAATAATTATTTTTTTTCAAAAACTGTTTCATAAAGTTTGCCCGAAGTATTCCATATTGTGGCAAAACTGCGCGTTGCATTGCCAGATAGATTGCATTTGTCAAGTTTCCATTCCTGGCAGGCCGGTCCAGCAAAGCCGCCACCGTGTTGCAGCGCAGCACTTCCCTGCGTGCCACCTTTCTGTCTCTCCTAGCGGTGCTTGGAAATGGATGCGACCAGGACCCGATCCGGCTTAAGAGGCCGCCACTGCGATCAACGGCCGTTCTTGAAGCAGGAAAAATTATCAGGAGTAATGAACTTTTAACTGCCGGCCGCTGACGGTGTATTTAATAATAATAATAATTATTATTATTATTATATTAAAACTTATTAATATTATAATAAGTTTATTATCTTGCAAATGGACTGTTGTCCGGTGGCAAGTTACAAATCCATTAATCTTAGAGAATATTCAAAATGTAATACAATAGTAAAACAAGATTATTGTAATAATAAACAATAATATTAATAATACAAGAGTACTCCCTGTTTTTATACAATTAAGAATTTTGAAAGTAAGCAGTACCTTACAAGTAATGTCAACTTATGTATCTACGGCGCCAAGTAGACGCCCTCGCCCCGAGGGCGACCCCCTAACCCAAGAGCCTCCGGCCCGTGGTGCGCACAAAACCTTACGGCTTACTACCTCGTTGCTGAATCCAACTGTAATTCGAAACATTTTATATTCTTTTTCGGGGGCGGGGGTCTAAATGAAAGACGAGTCTGCATTTATCAATATGACGTCAGATAAACAAAACAGCGTGTGTATCTGAGGACTGATTAGTTCGTACAAAATGAAAGAACATTGTGACAGTGGATTGTGGATTGAACCGATTGGATTGTCGCCACCCTCGCCACATTCGCCCTTTCGGAATTTACGAACCGACTGCGAGGAGTCCTGTTAGGCATGTGAGGGAAGTGGTCTGGAAGGAAAGTTACGCCGAGTGTAGTGCGATTTGTATAACTTTGCCTCTCAAGCCCCTTTGGCCACGATGGAATACCACACGGTATTTCGCGTCCTTCTCTGTCTTGCCGCTAGTTGCCGCTAGTCACATCGCACTGCTTGATACGGTCGTGATCGTGCGATATCTAGCGGCACGACTGAGAAAGACGCGAAATATCCTGACATATTCCATCGTGAAGACATGGAATGAGAGAGAGGCAAAGAGTACGTGATGTTTTAGCACCATTAGTTTCCATTCATTGAGAGGCAAAGTTACAAAAGTTGCATTTCAGGTCGGCCTCATTTGAGGGGAGCTGCAGCTTCCTCTGGAGCTCTCGCTCCGGCTCTTGCTGTGTTCCGAGACCAAGAGCTTTGAGAACTCTGTATAACGATGGCCACCACGTGCTCTGTACTTGGGTTTTTATCTCTTGTCGCGTGGGGGCCAGTCTTCAACCTCACGGTTCTTCGCGTCTTTCTCGTTCGTGCCACTATACTTCGTTTTTTCTTTCTTGGCGCACGGGGGTGTGTCAATAAAATGGAATATCTCACATACCGAGCGGTATCCACCTCAAAGCGACCGTATCTTCAATCAATCACCACCTCCAACCAATCGCCACCGTAGAAAGAACATAGCCCACGGGGCCCTGGGCGTAAGCGGTCATCTACCGGAGGAGATCCGCCGGAGGGCGCGCACGGCGCTCACGCGAATCCGGCCGAACAGCGAACTGTTACCGTAATGGGACAAGATACAAAACTCCCTTCGAATGCGCATGCGCGAGGAGGGATGACTCCCACCATCAACCGCTCACTTCCCCTGAAAATATCGCTCTCTCACTCGTTCTGCGCGTCAGGCGGCGTGGCGGGTCGAGGGGAGGGGGGGTCAGAGACAGGCCGCTTTGTTCGTGGACCAACGCGCAGCAGTAAAAGTGTCAGCCATACAAATCAAAACAGTTTCAGCTGTCTGTGCACAAACGCCGACTCTTAATATATTAAGATTTGCCCTGTCCCTTTCGTCTTCGAGTGCTGTGCGGCGTGGCGTGTCTTAGTGTAGGCCTAATTTCCAGTGAAGTTAACAGGCGTAATATTGTGTGTGTTTCTAACACTAGGACAACCGTTTGCAGGTAATATCACCCGTACATCAAGCTCCCTTCCTTACCATCCCATCTCAATTCCATCGAATTAGTTTGGAGTTCCATTAAGAATCATGTTACGAAAGAAAGCATCGGTACCCGTCTATGAGTTAAAGAAAATGTATGCCGAATATTATTTTCTGAATATTGCCCAAATCAATGGAAGAAGTGTTGTGAACACGTTAAGAAAACCGAAGAAGAATATATGAAAACAGACATGACGACGAAAGCAAAAGTGGACAAAATTATCGTTTCTTTGCGGGGCAGTTCCTCTGAGGACGACAACGACGTCACACAGCGAAGGCTGCAGTGACATTGATGACTTTTAGCTTCTCCTTGCTGGGGGAGGGCGACGAATCGCGTGCTCGCAGTAGGTTCAGATAATCTTCCACTGTAGCAGCGGTGGGAGAAGCACGCGAAACTAAGCTCCTCCCAAGAGGGAGATTTCAAACTTCATAGCTCCACTTCGAGCCCTTCACGTTCCGGGCGCTGCCCCCGCAACTTCTCGCAGAGCTCTGTGGGTCGAGTGAAGCGAAGTGGGGCCGTCAAGCCGCTACCGCCGCCAGGGCCCAGCCGCCAAGGAAGCAAAGTCAGCGTCTCGTGGCGCATTGTGTAGTGCAAACAGTGATCTGTGAAAAGAAAAAGAAAGAAACAGCAAGCTTGCACAACACAAAAAGCTGTGAAAACTATTCCCTGAGTACGTGGTTGCCGGCCAAAGCTTCGGCTACTTCCGTAATTAATGTTAATACTAGAAAAACCCGGCTGGCGTTGTTCTGCACTTCATCTCCCTCTTTCCCCTCTCATCACCCTTTCTCACTGTCTCTCTCTCTCCTTCCCTCACCCTGTCCCTGTCTGTCTCTGCCGCTCTCTGTCCCTCTCATTCACATTTACTTGCAGATTCCGCACATCTCTGAGCATGTAAGGTAATATCGGGAAGCACTGAAATAATACAGGAGACCATATTTTTTCCTTAATGGAATCTGTTCATCAAAAATGGATATTGAAATAAGGTCATGTTAAATTTTTCAACAACATGAGGACTTTTGTGTACTTTTGACTCAAAAATAGGCAACTCTAATACATTAGTATAACTGTTTGTGATGTAGATACCTTTTTTCAATAATGAATGAAAGACGGATGTTGTCTGGTATCAAATATTTATTTTACGACGAACGACGAAAATGAAGCGCAGTTAATTCCGAGCGGGCAATTATGTTTGTCAGGAAATTATAGATATATTTTTATAAAAAATATATCTATAATTTCAAAAAATCTAACATGATATTCTTTCATATTTATATTTATATTTTCAAAAAATCTAACATGACTTTCTTTGAAGATGTTTTTGATGAGCATATTTCATAAAGAAAAACAAATGTATCTTCACAATTGAAGTTGTAGAAAGACACCAAATTTTTTTAATTTTTTAAACATTTTTGCAAAATCAGGCATTTCAACGAACATGAACCCTACACCACTCTTTAAACTTCCTTTATGCAGTTTTTAAGAAAAAATGGTTTAAAGAAAATAAAAGAATTGTGTTTGACAGAAATTTTCGAAAAAAATACTTGTTTTTGAAGAATTGAATATGACCTTATTTGAAGACTTGTTTTTATAAACACATTTCATTAAGGAAGAAAATGGTATCTTCATAATTATAGTTGTAGGAAGATGCCTAAAAATTTTGAACTTTTTCAATTTTCGAAAAATCAGAGTTTTCAACCAACATGAGACCTTTGCCATTCTCTTAAATGCCATTCAGTCTATCCACCAACAAAATTTAGTCAAAATTGTTGGCGCCATTTTTTTTAATTTGAAAATGTCCCAGGGGCTTCATATAAAGTAGTCCCCCAAAATTAAAATATCGATTTCAAATTCAAGCCACGAGATACGTCAGATCGATCAGGGAGTATCAGTTTTGGAGAAAATCGGCTGAACGGTTTAGTCGCTAGCGTTGTTCACAGACAGACAGACATTTTTTCTTAATTTAGCAAATTTAACCACTTTTTCGTTACCAGGGCCCTATAATGAGAGTATTCTGCCGAAAACCCGCCGTTTTTTCGCGCAACATTACATAACTTTCCCTTTACTATTCGTACGTGCGGGAAAGTAAAAAGAACAAACTTCATTTATGTGATGTTTATTATTCTTAAACGAGTAATCCTTTATATATTTTGTAATAAATAAGATCTTGATTCTACCGTTCTTTGCCAGTGCATGTTCAGCTATCGATCATCAATTGTTCCCTTGATCATCAGACCCCCTTTAAAATTTCATCGACCCCCAGGGGGTCGATAGCGACCCCTTTGGGAAACCCTGATGTAAACCAATGTAAAATGATCGAAAATATTTTTATCCTTGACTTATAGCGTGCCCTAATTGCTTCATAAAACTACATATAACGAAGGTTAGTGCGTAACGTATAGAAGCGAACATAATAATTATATCACGATGCATCGCTTGGTTTCAGTCAGTTGCTCACAGAAATTTACCATTTATTCTTTGGATAAATGTTTGGAACTAAGAGCTTGTATTCTCTCTGCCCTTATCCGTGGTCTGCCTGTGGCTAATAATAAACCAATCTCAAAATGGAATATGTTTCCTCGGTGGGAACTGCGAAGAGGTCTGAAATGGGCGGGAATTGTTACTGCATGGGGCGATGCGATGCGGATAGGAGCTGACGTTCGGTAGTTTAATTTGCGGTCTGTTGGAAGTTTTGTAACCTCAACCTCGTACGTGATTTACTCAGTAGGTAGCAGTGAATTTATCTGTGTAAAGCTGATTAGTTCTTTAGGGTGGATTAACGTAATAAACGAAATATTTCAAAATCATTTGTACAATTCGTTGGTGATGGTCTTCTCATGGGCGACAATTTTGACTACGCAGTGGAGGCGTCTCCACGTATTTGATTTTGTAATTGAAAGGCGAAATTCCTCGTTTATGAACCATATTGCGTGCAATGTTTCTTACAATAAGCCAGTTTTGTTATCTTTAATAATTAAAGAGCCCAAATTGTGAAACTGAATTATGTAGGTATTTTATAACCTTTAAAATGTAGTTTATCGTGAACCCTTTTTTTCAGCCGCTATCTGCAAGCTGCAAGTAACATAATTGATTTTGTTGATTTGTGAACTTTGAAGAACAATAGCTGCTCTTTTGATTTGTTGGCTATTTCCTAAGTAAATTATGGCTAAAGTCCAAGTGGTTAATGTAGTAGTCTTAGATAATCCATCTGCATTTCTGAATCCGTTCCAATTTGAAATTACATTTGAATGTGTGGAAGACTTGCAGGAAGATTTGGAATGGAAAATCATTTATGTTGGTTCAGCAGAAAGTGAGGAATATGATCAAGTTTTGGATACAGTGTATGTTGGACCTGTGCCAGAAGGAAGACACATGTTTGTCTTTCAAGCAGATCCTCCAGATCCTGCAAAGATTCCTGTTGCTGATGTAATAGGTGTAACAGTTGTGCTACTAACCTGTTCGTATAGGTAAGTGAAATATATATATATTTTTTTAAATTGTGTAATTATCAGCAAAATGAAATTTTCCATTAAATGTTGATGAGATTACACAGAATTTTAGTGCAAATTAGTAATATTTGAAATAATTACTGTATTGCAAAATTATTACCTCAGGCTTTAGTACTAATATAAAAAGTAGTAATGAATGAATGAAAAAAAATATTTTGAGAAATGAACTTCAAAATTTTTATTTTATTTGTGATTGCGTTCGTGTAATATGTGTTAAGAGCAACTTCGTTCAACTTAAGCTTTGACACGCCATTTAATCGGGCAATGTAGTTTTGTCCCCAATGTGTTTTTGATGTGTAACAAAGTAAAGTTATCCCAAAACCATCTGGATTCTGGAAATTGCAAAATTCCAACCAATTTTTATGCCTATGAACTTCTCCAACCAGGCTGACTTGCTTCACGTAAGTAGTTCCAAATCTCTGGTTTTTCATGTGTATTAAATTAAACATCCTTTTATCTGGTCAGTGTGAATTACCAACTTATTTTTATGCTAAAAATGCATACTGGGTCTGATCTCAAACCCACCCTCCCTACAACAAAACATTTTTTCTTAGACATCCCGGCAATCAAAACAACATTTCCTAGACATCCCGACAACAAAACATTTTCCCTAGTCGAACCTCTTTTTTGGCTTGTCAACATTTTGATTGATAACATACGAAATTTGCTAATCAGCATTCTATACCTTAACTGACCATAGTAGCTATTTGTAACACTAATTGAACATATCAAAACCAAGTAGAACAATTTGTCTAATACGTTGACACATTGAAATTTATCTCTCTCATGTGGTTGACCATGAATACAGCTAAATTTCATATTCAAAGTGAAGCCAGTAGAAGGCAGTTGTCTTTGACAATTATGTTTCCTAAGATCTTAAATAAATTGGCACATTGCCCCTCTATTCATGGTCAAATTCCACCATCTGTCCCATGTTACCCTTTTTGTTACTATAGTCCTTTCAATGCAGCTACAACTAACAACAATTTGGTACTAAACAGTGATTTTCATAGAATGATTGTCAACATTAACAAATTTGTTACTAATGTTGAAATTAGCATTAATGTAATTGCTGATTCTTTAAATAAACTAATAACTGCTGTTACATTTGTCGAATCACTTCTGTGATGTATTATTATAAAACAAAGTTGAGCAGCAGGTCATCTTCTTTAAAAAAAGCTTTTTATGGTATGCATTTTAATTTGAATGACCATTTTTTACTGAAGTGAATGCCAAATAACATATTCTTATGATTTGAAAATAATGAATTATTTTTTAAAAAAGTGTTTTTTAATGCTTCTTTTAAAAAAATTGTTTCAGAGGACAAGAGTTCATTCGTGTAGGTTATTATGTGAACAATGATTATGTTGATCCAGAGTTAAGAGAAAATCAGCCACCATCAGCGCCTCCTCAATTTGACAAACTGCAACGTAATATTCTTGCTACTAATCCTCGTGTTACACGTTTCAAAGTAAGTGATTTATGATCATTTTTTTAACTCTTTAACCTTTAAGTAAAGAAACAAAATGGTTTGAAAATCCAAGATGGTAGATTTATTTTATGTTTCTGCTATTTCTAATTTGTTTTTTCTATTCTCTTCATTTTTGTTCATTCAAATGGTTACCTGATCAAATTACTTCTGCGTTTAAACAGTCACCTCAACCAAACACCATATTTTTCTGGAACCAATTGGTTTTTTCATGAGACACTTGTGAATATTCCCTTTTTGGGTGCTATCTGGCTAAGAGGCCAAGATTATGCTAATTTTGTAGATTAGCCTTTATCAAGGAGCAATCGCTAGCAGTTTTGAACCGTATTATGATAAGCAGAAAAGTGGTGGAGATTGATTCAATATCTTCGTAAGATAGGATGCATTGTCAGATTATTTTCAATAATGACTTCGTCATTTATTTTGCAGGATTAATATCTGATTCAGGCAACAAGAAATTATTTTAATGAACATCTTTTAATGAAATGACAACATGATCACTTCTCCTATGGTTTTCTTACTCATGTTTTCCTTGAGAATTGTTGGGAATCTGTTGGAAGGGTTTTTTGTTTAAAAACTTCTCTCTCTCTCTCTCTCTCTCTCTCTCTCTCTCTCTCTCTCTCTCTCTCTCTCTCTCTCTCTCTCTCTCGCCTTTCTTTTTTTTTAATTCAGTCAGAATGGAAAGCGAGTTTCTCTACTAAAGGAATGAGTGACAAGTCAAGGGTGGGTTTTTCATATTATCCAAGAGAAGAAAAATGATTCTAAATACCTAGTTTCATTTATGGTAATTAAACATCTTAAAGAGAACAAACTTCAATGGTCACAATTAGATTTGATTTACGCTTTCAGTAATCTCATGGAGTGGATTTTAATGAACTAAAACATCACTAAAAATGATCAATAAAATACCCTTAAAATGTTTTCAAAATGCCTTAAAACTGAAGAAAAATGACATAAAAAATGCTATCAAAATCATTTCAGATGAACAGCTCAAGTTGTTGGATACTTTACTGAAGTAATCAAATTTTCTTCCATTCGTTGAAGAGAACTCAGCTTGCAAACTTCTGGTTTAGACTGTTCTGTACCAGGAAATCTCTGTCCTTAGTTATTCCAAAATTGGCTGAACCAACAATGCTGCTGAAAGGCAGTGCAGAAACCTTAGAGAATATATTCACAGTCATTGCATTCATTCATTCATTCGCAGTCATTGCAATTTCCGAGCCATGAAATCAAATGACTCAGGAATTCTGTGAAAAAAATTTGTAAATATGTGCAATTTGAAGCAAGAGCCATTAAAACAATGTCAAAATTAATGAAATCTGCAAAAAATGCATTATGAATGACAAAAAAAGGTTAAAAAATGACTTATTAGACAATATCGACAAAAAATTCAAAATAATGATGTATGAAATTGGGTAATTTCCTTTTGTAGTAACATAAAATTAATTTCTATAATAAACGGCATTGTCCTAAACTGAAAAGAAAAGAACAAAGACATTTCATTAAAATCCACCCCTTATTTATAACCTTGATGGAGCAGCCACGTCCGTGGAAAGGCCATTTTTTTTTTTTTTTTTCAGAACCATTGGGGACCATTGAAATCAGATTTCACTGTGTTTTGGCCATTTTCCATTATATGGGAGTAGTTTTTGAATTAAATTGTGAATGTGATTGTTGTGACGTTTCTGGATTTTTCTTACTCAATACTTATGATTTGAAAATAATGAATTATTTTTAAAAAAGTGTTTTTTAATGCTTCTTTAAAAAAAATTGTTTCAGTGGACAAGAGTTTTTCGTGTAGGTTATTATGTGAACAATGATTATATTGATCCAGTGTTAAGAGAAAATCAGCCACCATCAGCGCCCCCAATGGTGCTGAAAGGCAGTGCAGAAACCTTAGAGAATATATTCACAGTCATTGCATTCATTCATTCATTCGCAGTCATTGCAATTTCCGAGCCATGAAATCAAATGTCTCAGGAATTCTGTGAAGAAAATTTGTAAATATGTGCAATTTGAAGGAATAGGATAGCTGCTATTTACCTGCAGCTATCCCTCTCAGGCCCTCAGGTCTCCAGCTACTGGTCTCGCCTCATCAACATTCAGGCCTGCCTACCACAATTTGTTTAACCTGACCCTCCCCTTTTTTAACCACTGGTGATATCAGCAGGCAAAGACAATTGGGGTTGGTGAAGACACAAACCAGGAATAAAATATGTGTACCATTCTTGCTAGTAATTAAATCAAATCAAAGCTCCACCATTGTTATACTAATAATTTGGGAGTTTCTGATACATAGTAGTGTCTGTGAATGAATTAAAAGAGAATGCAATATCTAGCATTGTTCCGTGGCAGTCACCATTTTAGTTTACAAACTAACTGTGCTTGACCCTACTCCAATGACCAAATACGAAGCTTTCTTTCATACTCACCAGCAGTGGGGTTGTTGATACTGTACTGAAGCATGTTGCAGTTTGTTTCAGTCTAAATAAAATATTTCTGAAATTGCTGAATTCCTGATAATTTGGCATGGAGGAGTTGGGAGACACAATAGTTGCCCACCCCGGGTACCACTGGAGTTTGCTCCACCACTGCTCATGAATATGTATTACTGGCTTATGAGAAATTGTACATTTCTTCTGAAGCATTTCAGTATCAACATTCCATTTCACGAAGACTTTTTAACGTTTATTAACTTACCTTGATACTGCTGGGAACCAAGACAATTTATTACTATACACTTTAAAGCAAAGGAAAAATAATTTAAATTGGTAATCATTAGCAAAAGTTATTGATATACAAAAACTAAAATATAAATTTGTAATTGATTTTATAAACTCCTTTGAAAATAAATTCAAAATTGATAATTAACATAACTAAACAATATCAAACTTAAATTTTTGATGTAATGTATAGCAACATAGAATGTATGTTTTAGAATGCCCTTTCTCATTTTGTAAATATAAAATTCAATAGAAAAAGTTCAATGTTTCAAAAAAGAAACCGTCTGAATCATTTAGAATGTTCATATACAATTCCCTATTGATAAATGATCACCTAAGAGGTCTGTGAGAGAAATGACAATATCACTTCAATTAATTTGCTTCAAAGATAAGATAAAGACTACTGATTGCAAAATTCAATAGTTTGTGTCAAAATCCAGTTTGATAATCATTACATTCGCAGATACTTCCAGAGCAAGGAATTGTAATGTCGTTATCTCAATTTTCATGAAAACTTGAGTTATAGTTAATCTGGTGCTGAAGTGCAATATTGTAACCTCTTGTTTTCCAGTGTATTTACTTGATCTGCCTTTCACCCTTTTTTAATTTATGATCGTAACAAACTCCTAAAGAAAAGAAGTGTTTGTAGTTGTACTGTACTGCTTCCTGTGTTGTAGTTGTACTGTACTGTGTTCCAGGTGGACTGGGACAACCACTCTAAACAAGACGAGAAGATGGATAGTACCACAGATCCTGTTGATAATAGCATGGATGGAACTTTCAAAACTGGTTTTTTGAATTCTGTTCATGAAAACAGCATGCATGTGGAGCCGTAAACATTTGTGCAGCTGGTGTTAATTCATTTTGAATGAGGTAGTGGGGAAGTTAAATGAGAATGAGTGATTTTACTGGCTTTGCATTGCCTCCCAGGCCAGAAAGACCTGATGACAGTGATTGCTGCAAAAGTGACTGTGAAATGTGTGTTTTCAGTGTGTATGATACAAAATTGGCAGAATGGGAGAAACTATGCCGTGATGTGAAAAAGGAAGAATGTAGAAAGGTTTTAGGTTTACCATCTGTATTATCACAGATTAAATATTTTCCTTTTCAACTTGTGTCCATTTCAGCTCTAACATCTGATACTAAAATATATAGGTTTCAAATTTCTGAAAAAGACCAAACAGACTTAAGAAATAAACATTCTTTTAGTCTGAACATAGAAATTGGTCAACATTTGATTATGAAGAATAAAGTTGACAGTAGTGATGGTCTTATTACAAGGGCTTACACCCCAATATCCGATTTTGAGGCTCATATGCAGGGATGTTTCGATGTGTTAATTAAAGTGTATCCAAGAGGGAAAATGTCAAATTACATAAAATCTTGGACTATTGGCGATTTTGTTCATTGGCGAGGTCCGTTTGGGGATTTCAGATATTCTACGAATGAATATGAGCAAGTAATTATGTGCTGCGCTGGTACTGGAATAGCTCCAATGTTGCGATTAATGAAATCAATTGTGGAAGATGACACTGAAGAGACTTTTGTGCATTTATTATACTCTTGCAAGAAGTATGAGGAAATGCTTATGTGTGATCAAATTTCATATTTCAGAACCTTCTGGAATTTTTCATTTTGTATGTTTGTAACACAAGAAAACCCACAGAATGTTCGCTATGGAGAGACTGTGATTGAAGGCAGAATTACATCAGATGTTCTCACAAAAAAGTGTCTGAAAAGTCTTTGAATAAAACTCTTGTGTTGATATGTGGAACTGAATCTTTTAATAAAGATATGAAGAATTTTGTGCAAGAATCAGGAGTACTGGAAAATAACATTTATGTTTTTTGATGCTTCTTACTGTTGCAGTAAGTTGTATCATTTGAAAATAGTGACATAATGAATTATTGTGATAAACTTCATTTGAACTGTTGCCGGTGATTGTTATTGTTTTGATACTCAGTGCCTTGAAATTAAAATGGTATTTGCATATCTAGCTAGAGCTAATGATAGGAATCTACATGTTGAAAATTCAGTTAAATTGGGTATTCTTACCAAAGTTATTTCAGAATGAATAGAATTACAAGTTCTCAAAATGCTTTTCTACATCTTTATCACGTTTTGTATAACAATTTGGGTAAAGTTCTTGAACATTGTACGTGCATTTTCATTTTGTGGTATAAATTATTACTAGATTAATGGATTTGTAAGTGTTGTCATGATTTTATGTATTACAGAAAGGTTATATTTATTGCTCAGGAGGAATTGGAAATTTATGCTGCTATCAGTAATTTCCAAATCCCCTTTTTTGTTAGTTATTCCTCCTCTGTAACTAAACTTTTTTATGTTGCTTCTGTTTTGTATTGATTTTTTGTTTTTTAGATGTATATGGCATGGATTGGAATTGTCTTTTTAAACTTGAGAATTTTTCCAGGTTGTTTCAAATATCCATTTTGGATTTTCAGGTTTGGGCCTGGAAATTTGTCTGAGTGATTAAATATTTAAATAAAATTTGAATTTGTATTTTTACTATGGAAGCGTGTCTGTTTGTTTATATGTACATATTGTCCCTAAATGCGTATATTTTCACCAGTGGCGAAGCTGATAGGTAAACTGGGAGCTGTAGAATACCCAAATTGTTTTTCAATAAAATCTGTCGTTAAGTGTGGTATTTTTCAACATTTTTTTACTGAATTGTTGGAGAGAAGTAAACGTTTTCGACTCATTTTCTCCGCTTACATGCAAGGGAATTAGCAGGGCCGCAGAGATACACGTTGGGGCCAGTAGCTGAGCAACACTGTTGTAAATAATTAATTGTTAATTTTTGTTAACACTATTGTATTTGTGAGTTAAAGTGCTTCAAATGACTTCGAATGAAGTTTTTCAAAACTCAAAAATTTTCTGTTAAATAGAGCTTCAAATTTTGAATTTACAGTAGCACTTAAACGCCACTTTCGTAAAGAATTGGCCCCACATTTTTCAAAGGAAATTGCCATTCAGGACGATTTTTACTGTTCTTTCATGTTCTTAAAATAATATTTCCATTCTACTAATAGGAAATGGAAAAATCGAGAACATGTCGAAAAATGTACTTTGGGCAATGAGAGATGGCTGGGCACTGGAAAAAGTATGTGTCGATCATTCCATATTAAATCAACACAGTTTTAATTAAAATTGTACCTCACCATTTTAGATTCAGATGAAATTTGACACATAGGTAGTATGAATGGAGAATAAGAAAACTACAACTTTTGAGTAAAATATTTCCACCCGTTTCTGAAATACAGCCATGTAAAATTTTGCAAAATTGGGTTCCCGAAAATTTTTAAGTTGATGTACAGGGTGGCCAGCGAACCTGGAATCCTTGAAAACCGGGAATTTGAAAAATCCTTGAGAAACCGGGAATTTGATTTGAAAACCGGGATTTTTCGTTTTTTCTGATTTACTGATTTTCCAACTTTTTAACACGAATTCACGTACGTCATCGCATTCATTAACGTGCATGATTCAACTCGATAGACGATAATGGCGGGAGTTAAAATCGAAATATGTACGAAAAAAACCATAAATATATGCTTTAGGATTGCGAAGTCCTTGACTCGCGGGTCACACGATGTCAAATATTGCCGCGTGTGTATACATCATTTTTTCTTTCTTGGCGCGTGGTGAGGGTGTCAAGAAAATGGAATATGTCACGATATTTCGCGTCGTTGCCGGTTGTGCCGCTAGGAGTCGCATGATCGCGACTCTAAAGAGCAGTGCTGGCGATCACCCACTTACTGGTCGTGAAATGTGACTACATAACGAGTTAGGACTTATTTACTACATATTTTAGGATTTATCCCCATTTTTTGAATCAAGGCTTTACAATATGGATATTTTCTGAAAAAATCGCAGTTTTTTTGGTGCAGCATTACGTTACTTTCTCTGTACTACGTACATTACTCATTATATACGTACGTATTCGAGAAATTAAAAATAAATTTTGCTAAATTTTTGGGCTTAAAACGTCATGACGTATGGTCTACCATTTTTCAAGTAGGTTGGTCTTTTTAATCCGTATACCATTGAGAATTTGCTGACAAGAATGTGTAGTGAAGCTTTTGAGTACCTATTTTATTAAGCAGCAGGTGATTAAATGTTTTCAATCCATATAAACTGTGTTAAGTATAAAAAGCTAAATCCCTGTTTTGAAAAATATGGAACTATTGAAACTTAATTCAAATTGATGTGAAAACTAGTAATAATCCTAAATATTATTACTAAACATTTTTTTAAATTGTATTGCAAGATCGATTAGGTATGTTATCTTCAGAATTCCAAAAATTAAGATATCTGAGATGTTTCAAGTAAATATGAAGATTTATTAATACTGAAAATCCAAAACCTTAATGCATTAATTCAATTCAATTATTGAAAATGGAAATCTTACAATGTTATTAAGCGTTCTTTTCCTATTCCCTTGTCTAAATAAATTATCATATTTTAGTAATCTTGAAAATAGAATTTGGAAGACAGAAAGAACACAGTTATCCTCGTTAGGACTCATGTCGACTGCGAAATGTCTATTTTCAAAAAATATTCATACTTGCGTGTGAAAACTAATATTATTCACGGCAGAATCGACTTCGTTCCAAAAGCGATGTAAGGAATACGGCACCTCAAGCCCTGCTCTGACATCTGTCCAGAGATCTGTCAGAGAAAAAGTAGTTTCTTGAACATTTCAAGCGGAGTCTAACCATTAATCAATAACAAATATTTCCTAGAAAAAAAATATCAGAATTTTCTTTAAAACTCATTTTTGTACAAAATTTTACACCGTACTCCACAATTGCGAGAGATAGGTGTGCGAGAAGCATAGTTTGGTTCAGTAATGAACAGAAAACTAGTGGTGGTAAAAACAGCACGTATTTTCACGCAAAATTACGTGAGAAGTATTCAAATTTTCGAAATATTGTACATGACCTTATTACAAAATCTATCTTTAAGGAACAGATTTCATTAAGGAAAAATCTGTATCTCCAGAAATGTAGGCCTAGTTGTAGGAAGATGCCGAAAAAGATTTGCATTTTTGCAATTTTCGATAACTCGGGGTTTTCAACGAACATGAGATCTGCACCATTCTCTTAAACATTCTTCACACTGTCCAACAACATAATTTAATCCATGTTTTCGAAAATGTCCCAGGGACTTCATGTACAGTACCCCCCCCCCAACCAAAATATCGGATTGATGTTCAAAGGGCCACTACATCACCCAGAACGATCGAGAAATATCGATTTTGGAGCAAATTGGCTGAACGGTTTAGCCGCAAGCGTTGTTCACGGACAGACGGATGGGCAGACAGACAGACGTTTTGCCGTCATTCGATTTCATAGTCATAGACTCGCAAAACAGATGCAAAAATAGACTCTACACCGCGTGTTATAGGATTTGTTTCTAAATTTAGCATCTGGATCTATCCATTTTTTCGTCACTAGCTCTGTGATAAGAGTTTCTTTTCGGAAATTAGCCGTTTTTCCTCACAGCATTACATAACTTTCTCTCTACTTTGTAACCGGTAGCGAGAAAGTAAAAATGTGTTGTAATGTGCAAAACGGAACCTGGAAAATTGATAATCTCAAACCTGGAAAACCGGGAAAAAAACCTTGAATTTCAAAAAGCCGGATTGCTGGTCACCCTGATGTAGAACCTCACCAAATTAAGATAGAGAGCAGGAACAGGTGTCATTTTGCAGCTTTCTTTATGGCCTTTTATATGATATACAACTCAATAGGGGTTGCGTTCAAAAGGTTTTCAAATTTGAATTTAAAATTTTGATTTTAAGTTTTTTCAAAATGCTCATCTTGAAAAAAATTGAAAAAATTCTAAAATAATCCTTGTATATATCCAAACAGCTGGTGCAAGTTTAAAAATGGGACTGCAATGCGTTCATATGGTAATCTTTATTTAAAATGCACAATATTTACTTACTCTAGATTTTACTGCCAACATATGCCAACATATATTATATGCCAACACGTGGAGTGCGCATCTGAGATGTGTTGGATATTGTGGGGATTTTTGTTCGTGCTTTCATTGTGTGTTCGCTATATCTTAAATGGCGATGTCTTGTGCTGCATTCGCATATACGAGCAGATATTCAAGAGGTAGTGATATATCATTTCACAAGTAAATCTTGTAATATTGATATACTAACCTTCATATAATGATGCATACACTTATAACACATCAATAATCATTACTTCAATAAAATTGTCATTAATGTATTTTCTTTTTTATTTCCCCACCTACTACTAAACTTGGTAGAGTGAATTTTAATACTAAATTGGAAAGGTAAGGAAGTAATTTTCCACATATGACATGTGTTTGGAAAAGTACAAAAACTAGTTTTCATTTAAGCTATTCAAAACTAATATGTAGGAAGTGCTGCTTGATTAGAAACTTTGAAATATAGAACTGTCTCTTACAGAAAAAACTAACTTGAAGATCAATTAGCTCAGTGTCTTGTTTGGTAATAAAGTATTATGACTGCAACCTGGGGTGCATGCAACCCTATATCCTTTCAGTAAATGCTAAAAATTTAATAATAGACAATGTAAGAAATACATACACAAGAATATTTTAGGAAATTTTCTTGGTCCCATCTATTTCCTTACCCTTCACGGGCGATGACAATCAAGTAGGCCTTTTCAGCGAGTGAAAAATTACTATTTGGTATTCTGATGTGAATATGAATTCTAATGTATATGAGTTTCATATGTATATATTCAAATGTATATTAATTCTAATGTGTTTCACTGCGTAGTGTAAATTCATTTAACGACTTTCAATGTAATTGTGTTGAAATAACCAGTCTGTTGTTTAGTTGTCTTACATCATATGCTTATTTGGCTTATATATAAAATCTGCGAGTGGATATTATCAATTTAACTATTGTTTATAAGAGGGGTGAAATTTTGAAGCATGGGTTCCAAAGGAATTGATGTTGCAAAAAAACATTGGACGTAGAAATCCAAATGTCAGACTGAGGGTTCTACAGCTAAGGCTTCATGCCTAAATTAAAAATTGATCAAAAAGTAATAGTTTGCGTTCATGACAAATACATAAACATGTACCTAAATAAAAATATTGAATTTGTTTTAAAATTTCTCATGATACAACTTGGCAACCAGCTTACTTTCTTTTCAGGTAAATTGTTTGCTGGCATTTTCTTCTCCCGGAATTTCAAGTATGTAGAGCATGTGACAAAGATATTTCTATCTTCTATGCACATGTGCGGATAGTCATTTCTTATATTGGGTAAACTGACGTGTTTCAAGTAGTATACGCTATGTTTAGAAAGCAATACCACCTAGATTACTAGTAATCTAGGTGGTATTGTTAGAAAGTATATTCGTATTTGAAATTACCGCGCAATGTTGCCATACTAATGGCGTCTGGCCGCTGCTTCAATTTGCAACCGACTTTCCTTCAGATGGCATACCGGGTGGTAGGGCCTTGTTTAGGATAGAGATCACAGAATTATGAAAACGTGCACAAATTTCACTTTTCCCCATATCTCGTCACACGGTTTTAAACTGTTTTTGACGTAAATAAATAAATAGCATTACATCAAACACTCTTAAAAAGTCAAATAATAAATTCTTTTGAACTTGAAATATCTATCAGTCGATCACGACAACGCATTAGAAAACTCATTCTCGTGCACTCACGGAGAGACCCGACTTTGCACGAGGCATGACGAAGTCGAACGCCTGCACCCTTCAAGAACAAAGCTTCGCTGACGTCGCGAGACGAATCTCCACACCGTTTTGAAAACATTGATTGTAACGGTTCAATAACTAGTCTTAGCTCACAATCTGAGTTGAGTAAACGGTTTTGCTCTGGCCATAAGCAACGAATATTATAATTATAGAAAGATTTTTTTCTGTGCTTTGCTTATGGGAATGACTCATTCCCTTCATTCCATGGAATGCATGCCACTGGTATAAGGGTTAGAAACGTATAAGATATAGCTTTATCTCACTCATTCTGATGACTAACAAAAGATACCTCTTTGTAAAAACTTTCCTTCAAACGAAATTGTTGGTTCCATTAAGACTTGTTTATTGCTGTGATTCGTTTATTTTTATTAAATGTGTTGCCCGCTTCTACTAACCATTGGCTGTAACAAATAACCGCTCAATTGTAAACGAGGGAATTCATTCAAATGATCTTACACGTCTATAAGTGTTTTTACTACGCTTAGTTCTATTTGAATAAAAAAACTGAAATAATGAACGGGAACTATTTTAGATTTTGTGATACACAGAGAATATTTTAAAAAGACTTTACATTAAAAAAACTCAATGAAACCCTCCAATAATCCCCCAAATAAATTTACCTCGTAAAACACCCTTTAATGACAAAAAAGAAAGAAAAAACCCTATACTGTGATTTATTCAAAGCTATCTCTGGCGCGTCATCAACTGTTACAGTACCATCCAATCGGGACCTTAACGTCACTATAGTGACGTCACTGTGGTGGCTTTTAACCTTCCGGTTGGATGATACCGAAACAGCTGATTTACGTCATAGGCAGCTTTGGAAAAATTGAAGTATAACTCTGCATCACTAGAATGCGTGGTAACTTTTTAGATACATTTTTTATTTTTCTTTAAAATTCGTCGAGTCTCTACAATTTTTTTAGTTCCATATAATGTATTTTTCCTGTATTATTTTCCATAATCAAATGTTGGTTCTCATCTCCTATATTATTTCAGTAGTATACCTTCCCTTTGCGTCTCTCACACGCAATCTTGATAAATGAGGACACTAAAAAAGAGAATTTAACGGAGACGTGACGAGTTGCACTTTCACTTTTTTATTTATTTATTTATTTTTATTTGTTTGGTCAAAAAAACAGTAAAAAACTGTATATGACTTGTGGGGAAAGAGATTATCTGCGCACATTTTCTTGAGGCCCAGAATTTTTAAAAAAAGCAACATTTGAAAAACTAGAAACAAGAATTTAGAAAATAATTATTATTTTAGAAAAATAAAAATTTGAAAAATGTTTGTTCCCGAATTATAGAAAATCAATTTCAACGGTAAATGAACTGCTGATTTGATTTTTCTGCATTGCTAACAAAATAGTAATGAACATCTGTTCTACTCCTACCACTACAAGCAAAAGGAGTACTCAACAAAACGTGCGCACAGCGAAACTACATTTACGTCCAGAAGCAAAACAAGGGGCCATCTCAGCATTTGCTCAATGGATCAGGGAAACTGGACAAAAACCTGATCGAGATGGGGGTCATTGACCCGGAAGCTGAAGTACATTACTTGTTACAGGCGTATTAAATATTTCTTTAAATGTATACAATACAAACGTAAACTAATTCATTATATATCATTGTTTTGTTAAAATACACATTATTTTTCTTTTGACGATCAGTGTAGTCTCTAATTGTCTAGAAACAGTTTTGCAGCAGAAAAGATTTTACTTTTAACTTAAATTTGTGTACCGACTTCAATTGTTTAATGTCACCTGGCAATGCGTTGTAAAGTAGCGTACATGTATTGTATGTTGATTTCTTGTACTGAGCTGTTGATACTGTAACACCCCGCACACTCTCTCATCGAGTTCGGCGGGATGGATCTCAGGGCGTGACCCGACTCACCTGTGGATTTCTGTCTGCACTCATCTGTTGCCTCATACGCCCGGCTGAAAATTTGGACAGGACGCATGCGTGACTGGGCATTTTCATGCATTAGGCAGTGAAACACTCTTTCCTGAGTTTCTGAATTTAATTAAAACAAAATGAAAGGTAATCAACGGGGTGAAGCCTCCTACAATTTGTAACAATATCTTAACTTAACTTACAACTAACTTAGCTTAAAGTCCGACCCTTCTGGGTCATCGCCCGGGCGTTCCGCCCCTCTAGGCGCGGCATCGGTCCGTGGGTCGGGCGGCGGGGCGGCAGTGTTCCCCTGTCCCCTGGACCGGGCGGGCAGCCGGCGGCAGCGGCGGCGGTGTAGGGCGGCGCGCGGGCTGGCGCGCGGCCGGCGTTGGCTGCGGCGGCGGTGTAGGGCGGCGCGCGGCCAGCGTTGGCTGCGGCGGCGGCGGCGAAGAAGCGCCGCCCGAATGCGTCCTTCAGCGGCGGCCGGCCCTCAGGCCAAATCCGGACGCTCCTTCGTCCATTCAGTTCCCCACACTCGTGCAGTGTTCCGACTCTCCCTTCAGGCGACACATGAGCGGGAGGCGAAGTGACGGCGATGCGTTGCCGGCGGCTGTCTAGCGCCTCGCGGCGATGGCGTGGACTCTCTCTACCCCCCGGAAAGCTCTGCTTCACGCTAGTGTCGTCAAAATCAGAAATGGCCTCTCGCTGCAGTCGCCAGATCAGAAAGACCTCTTGCTGTCGTCGTTCACATCGGAATGAAAGAATATCACCCCCGCAACTACCTCCCTCGCTCGCGAGATCACGTGTCTCGCCCCCGCCTAGTTCTCGTCTATTGGCGCAGCCGAATCGCGCGATGCGTGCCGGTCAATTGCCATGGGTCAACGGCGGTTGAAAACCGATTTCGAGTGGGCGATCCACGTCACTGCAATTTCCGAGAAGACGCGGGGTGTGCTCTGACACAGCGCGCGGAAATACCCAGGGTGCGACGGGCGTTTTCTGAACAAAGAGAGCCGCGCCCAGCGGCGGCCGGCCCTACCTTCGCGCCGCTCAGGTAGCGGAAAAGCGCACGTTTCTAGACATGAAGTTTTCCAGTACTCCCCGTTAAATAAAATATTATTTTCGCACACGCCAAAATTGTTACGTGCGCGACCGTCCCATTACAATACTGACACTTGATAACGTGATTTCTACGGCGTGTGTTGTAATTATAAATATCAATATTGCATGAAAATATGTTCCCTCCGTTAAGTAGGTCATTTTTGACAAATATTACAGATTCGTAAATAAATAGACAAGGCAATGGTAAGATTCCAATCTCAGTGAATGCAGGGATCACGTGGAAGGCATTTTTTCATTATCCGAATGATTTTCTTTTGCAATCTGAAGGTCTGTGTACTACAGGATGAGCTTTCCCAGAATATTATGCCATATCTCAGGCGGGAATGTACATTTGCAATATAAACGCAACGAGCTGCATGAAGGCTGACAAAATTTGAAAGAATTCTGAATGCGTAACATAATGAACTTAATTTAGTGTTTAATTCTGTTATATGTACATTCCATTTGAGGTTTGATTGATTTGAGAGACCTAAAAAGTTTGTTACCTCAACATCAGCTAATTGCATATTGTTCATTTTCAATGGAACATGCAATTGCCGATTTGAAATGCAAAAATGCATTAAACAGTTTTTCTTTCGTTAACAATTAATTTGTTATTATTAAACCAATTTGAAACTTCTGAAATCGTACTATTTACTGCTTCTTTTTTGCAAAGAACATTCGGCAAAGAAACGTCGGCAAACAGAACCGTTCTTCCATTTTTAATAGACTTTAAAAATAAGAAGGCCATTTTAGGAATTTAGATCCATTTTATTAAAAAATGGATCTAAATATTCACGTAAAATGCAACCCGCAATGAACGTCAGAATTTTTTAATATATGTCGTTAAATAACTCCTAAACGAAGGGTTGTAGGGCCTGTTTACTAAAAACCTGAAATTACTAATTACTTCATATTCTATACAGCGATTTTTCTAAGAGCGACCCTCAAGGCCACTCAAATCCCATCTTCGCGATGGAATATGTCACGCCATTTCGCGTCTTTCTCAGTCGTTCCGCTAGATTTCGCACGATCGCGACAGTATGAAGCAGTGCTTGCGATCATGCGTCTTCTACAGGCAAGACCGAGAAAATACGCGAAATGCCGTGACATATTCCATCGCGAAGATGGGATTTGAGTGGCCTTGAGGATCGCAGTTAGAAAAATCGCAGTATACGTAATTTACGGACGGCTCCTAAGAATAGTTTGTATTGACAAGGGTGTGTTTATATATATATATATATATATATATATATATATATATATATATATATATATATATATATATATATATGTGGAAAAATAAGGAAGAGGGTGGGGTATAGCATGCGGGAGTTCTCGCACGAGTACACTATGGTCCGATTAAAATAAGTTGGTGACTGGCAATTGTGCTTAAGAAGCTGTAGCTTCGTACAATATGAGTGTATGATTTGGTTACTTCAATAAGTATTTATTTCAAATGTTTATTTTCGTGTCGTGGGAGCACGTGCTCAGTGGTACCGAAACTGTCAATGTCGTTCCCTTCCATTCGCAATTGTCAATCACCAACTTATTTTAATCGGACCATAGTAATAATAATTCTCACCGTGAATGTAATTAGACCCAGTACGAAGGTTAATAATTTTTTTAACACATACTTTTAGTCCCTGTTATTGGATTGTGTCTACACCCCCACACTGAATATCTACAAATTGCTCCGCGCCGTGAGTGTTGTCTGTTCGCATCGTCTAATAAATACTCGCTGGTGGTACGCCTCCCCCCCCCCCCCCACGCTCTGTGTATGTTCTGTACACAGTATCTGCACTGTATGATCCTGGTGAGATCATGATGGTTTTGTTGTGAGAATTTTGTAGAGACGCTGTCTCTCGATTTTCAAGAAAGAAAAACGGACAAGAATAGATGCAGGATAGGACGGGCGAGGAAATACAGACGAGTGTGGGGAAAAGAAGAGAGAAAAATTTATTGATGCTCAGGAAGAAAAAGTGAGGAGTTTTGGTGGATTTCGGTGTATTTGGCGTGGAAATGCGTACCGGCATTGTGTACTTGCGAAAGCTATGTATT
Source organism: Acheta domesticus (assembly GCA_031308135.1). Taxonomy (NCBI): domain Eukaryota; kingdom Metazoa; phylum Arthropoda; class Insecta; order Orthoptera; family Gryllidae; genus Acheta; species Acheta domesticus. Next base: position 243,542,638 of record JAHLJT010000631.1, read on the forward strand.
TACCAATAAAGTGACATCCTATTTAAGCATATGTCATTAAGTACCCGCTGTGTAGTTTATTTAGAAAAAAAGAAGCTAGGTTTAGTGACCACGACTTGTTGTGATGCATCTCTTTAGTTTAGGTTAGGGGATTTCTCTATCCTGAAGCCGTGAATTTTCAGTTTTGTTTGTGATATTGTCGTCGCGTTCGTGGCCAGTAAAGTTCGAAAAGAATCTCCGGTTACCATTTCAAGAATGTTATGAACATACATGTTATAAAATGTCTTTTCTATCAACAGTGGAAAGAGACCCTAAGAAGCGTCGAGTGAAGCCAGTGGGCCCTGCTCAACAATCTCTTCTTGATTTTGATTGGGGGAGAGCTCTGATGATAGTGATTTTCGCATTGAAGACCATTGCGAAGAATCTGACGATTCCTTGGACTCAGACGATTATGGAGGTTGTATAAAATTTGTAGTGGTGTTTTTTTTTTGTGTTGTTGTTGTTGTTGTTGTTGATGTTGATGTTATCCTTGTAAGACTTGTCTACAGTATCAAATTCTGTTGTATGCAGATCGTGAAGGGGAGGATGAAGAAGAAGAGGGTGACAGTGATGAATCAGAGGATAGTGAAAATGGTACAGGCCCTCAAATCAAATCTTCATTAACAATAGGAGATGTTATTGAACAAGCCAAACAGCGACAGGCAGAAACAAATGATAAGGTACAGAATTCTTGTTCATTAAGTATGTTTAATACTGAACCAGCTACTTTGATAGGTAAAGTGAAGAGGTTGATGAATTCTCATCTATGCTTAGGGGTCATCCATAAATTATGTAACGCTAAAGGGGGAGAGAGGAGGTCTGAGGCAGCGTTACGCTGCATTACATAGGGATATGGAAGTGTGTTACAAGGGGGTGGAGGGGAATTGAAAATACTTGAAATTTGCGTTATGTAATTTATGGACAGCCCTTTTTGGTATGTGTTTATATATTGCATGACACATGTATGCTAACAAGTGCGTGCTCATGGTAAAAAATGTGGACTCTTCTAAACAGAGCTTAGATTGTATTCTGACCATTTATTTTCAGTTCGAGATTTTTAATACAACGAAAGTGTTAATCTGCTGTGGATGTTTGGGAGATAGGAGTGATGATGCTAATGAAATAGTGGAATGTGATGGGTGTGGTGTCACTGTACATGAAGGTAATATTTTGGAATTAATTTTTTCAATGTAAGCAGTAAAATCTGTTTAAGTTGGAATCAATTGGGACAAAAAAACAATTCTGGTTTAGGGAAGTTTCCGTTTTATGTAGGGTTGTCTATTTAAAATGACACGTGTGATATTGATGTGAAACTGGTAAATCACGTCAATCTTTATTATAATAAAAAAACGGAATCACCAATAAATTAATATTAAACATTCTTCATTGACAGCTTCTGAGTGAATTTCACCAAGGTTTCATCTAAGTTTGGAGTTTTATGGTTTTTTACTACCATTGTTATTCTGGATATGAAACACACAAAAATACACACCACCTTCCTCCCTAGTCGGACTGCAACCGCGAGGCAGTAAGGTGCTTGCTGACTCAACACACAATGTGTCGCAGCCCACTACTATGACTTTCTGATGCCCTCGCTGAGCAGTGAGTCTCTGCCTGAGACGTTACTATTTTCCAGAGGTGTAACGTGACTCACATGTTTAGGATGCTCAACAGTAATGCAAACCGAAGGCATCATGATTTTTAATGTTCTGTAGAATCTATGTTATTGAAAAAAATGATACAATACGTCAACAGATTTATATCAGGAGACTTCTTGAAAGCAAATTATGAAATAGCTCGGCTTTAGTTCTCATGCACGATTGACAATGAGATCACTTGTGAATTCATATACGAGTATTTCAAAACAATATAAAATTTAATATATTTAAGTAAAAATTCAACTTCTTAGATAATAATTAAGAATCAGTAGGCAAGCACTATTTCTACTGTTTGTGTCCATGACCAAGCACAGAATCACGAGTGGGAAAGAAAAATATTATTTTGACAATCTCAAGTGTGCTGCGCTCTCATACACAAGCGAGCAACTTGCTCATAAGCCTTTTCTCAGCTGTAAGCTAGCTTCTTGAGACTCGAGAATTGGTGGCAGAAGTGAAGAGGGGAGGGGGGAACCTCGCTGTCAGCACATGCATTATTGCTTGTCGCAATCTTGTGGCAGACGCTAGAAGCATTTTAGCGTTCAAGCAATCAGAGGCCAGCTTGTAACAACACGCCGAATTCAATCACAGGAAATCACTTTGAAATTAATACAAAATGTGTTTTGCTCAAAGTGTTTCGCTCACTTGAAAAATTATCAGTACAATATTTAGGTTTCTTTGATTAATATTTTACGTGGGAATGCTCAGTATCTGAGCATCCCCTGTCTCATGCCACTGCTATTTTCAGCTTGGGTCAGGGAGACACATAAATAGAAGTCATGCCCGTACACCTTGTCACGCTCAGAGAGTGGGGAGGGAGGGAATTCCCGTATGGCCTATGTGTTGGGAGACAAGCTACCTTAAGGTTGAATTCTACTCTGACAGCTGAAGCCCCTGTCCGTCACGGTGCTGCTGTCATGACTAAATCATGTGTCAGAGGGCCAGAGAATTTAAAACAGAATTGCAAATGCTTTCATTCCATTAAGAGTACCTCATGTCTTTCTGTCAATTGCATTACATTCACAGGAATTCCATTTCATAAAGCTTTTTTCCCTGTAGGACATGAATAACCATTCCTTATCCACGTTTTAGGATGTGTAAAATGCCATTTAACTTCTAGGTCTGGAGAAATTTTCCGGTTAAGACAGGTTTCTGGATTGTGGAGGTTCCCGTTTATGCAGATTTTACTGTATAAATAGCTAATTGCTTTTATCACAGAAGTCACTTTGTATATGTAAATTAGTAGTTAAGTAAAACAATCTTGATTTCTTTGGATACCATTTCTTTTAGTAGAAAAGGGTTAACAATTACCAGGAAAAGAGAGAAAATTAAATGTTTTTATCTCGTTTTTAGTAAAGAAAAATATTTAAGTTTCAAGTGTTAAAAAAAATACTAATATGTAGTATGTTTGTTACACATTCAATTTCAAGAAGTAGTATTAGAACAGGTGTGAACATAGCATAATTGATGAATATGATGTGCAAATATTATTGGCATTTGTCATTGTGAAAATATTCTTATGTTCTATCTCAGATTTATTAATTACTGAGAACCCTTTTTCCAAAGTCATGTATCTTTCCCTTTTTGGGTCTTTTTATGTTTGTAAATTTTTTCACCATAATTATATAGCTTTCTTTTCGTATGTCAGGGTGTTATGGTGTGTCCGACACAGCCAGCATATCAAGCACCGTTTCTTCTTGTTCAACTGAGCCTTGGTTTTGTGAAGCTTGCCGGGCTGGTGTCACAAATCCAATATGTGAATTATGTCCTAATCGTGGTAAGTATTTGAAATAATTAGTAATTGCTAGATATTGTAATCTACCGGTGTTTGGAAGCGGGAATACAGGTTCAATAATAATGAAAGCAAATTTAGATAACATATTTCATTAAAATCAGATGATGATGATGTATGTGAATGAATGATTATTTTACATGAAATTTTTTACAATTTTTGAGCTATATTTCTTGCGGCTTATTACAGTAACTGAAGTGCTCACAAGAAGAAAAAAAATACTTTCCCGCTACAAATAAATGCCGTTGGTGGCCTCTACTTTCTCAGCTTCCTTAGTGTATGTCGTTCCTCATCTCAGTGGGCAAAAGGAGCAGATGAGAATCCGATCACGAGTGATGTGCAAAGTTCTTACGGTTATGGTGATGTCTTGAATACCTTCTTTTGTTATTTGGTCAAAAAACAGTTAAAAATTTATATGACGTATAGGGGAAGATTTTATATGCGTACAATTTCTTGAGGCCCAAGATTTAAAAAAAAGCGAAATTAGCAACATTTGAAAAATTAGGAAAAAAACGAGAAAATTTTTGTTCCTAGTTATAGAAAATCAATTTCAATGGTAATGAACTGCTGTTTTCATCCTACCACTACAAGCACAAAGAGTGCTCAACAAAACGTGCGCATAGAGAAGCCACATTTACGTCCAGAAGCAAAACGAGGCCATCTGAGCATTTGCTCAGTGGATCAGGGAAACTGGACAAAAACCTGATGGAGATGGGGCTGACCTTCCTGGGTGGCTGTCGGCTGGGCGTCGGCGTCGTGCGGTGAGGCGGGCACGCAGTTCTGGGTCGGTCACTGCGGCCCGTGACGCTATTGAGTGACGAGCAGCCAAA